>RBNI01001514.1:0-22079 GCA_003990745.1 Jimgerdemannia flammicorona | reverse complement strand
GTATAAATATCCCCTTTGTTCTCATGAATAAAGCTTCAGAATATTTTCTCTCAGAAATCCTTCGAGAACACTTGAACCCTTAGTATCTCTTCGAGCTACTTAGGATTACCAGAACTAGTCGCTTCCTCATTAAGAAACTAGAACTGTTACATACTTGATAAAGTCCACCAGACCCAGCCAACTCTAGTCCACTGGTAACATCAATACCTCCCATCCAATCTGGCTCTACCACTCTGTCCAAATCTACATCCTGACCATCTTCAATAGTCTCTTAACTACTTATACTAAAAAGTCTAAGTAATACTCCAGATACCATAACTTAGGCAGCTAATATATATTCAACACTATCACTCTTTCAACCAGAGAGATATACTGGCCACCCTATCTCAGAAGAGAACTGCTCCACTCAATCAGCTACCACTTTTACTATTTCTGAGATAATAGGGAACTATATACTGAAAAGTAGGTCTCCAGGTACTAGACCATCTCTCCTGCTAGGACAACTATTCCAATCATATCCCCTTCTACAATTTCTCTACCTAATACTAAAGTTTTATACTTATATCAATTGAGCTTAGCACTAGAGTACCCCTCATACTATTTTACTGCCCTCTTCAGCTCCACCATATCCTCCACAGAGCTCAGCCCTACTACTATATTATTAGCAAAGACCCTAATTTTCCAGTTTATCTCTAGAATGTTCAAACCCCCCACCTTATATTTAATTTTATCTAACAGAGGCTCTAGAGAGAGGGCATAAAGGATTAGCAACAGTGGGTCTCTCTTCAGAACTCCTCTGTTTAGGGGAAAAGACTCTCTCCTATATCTATTAACTATAATAGCTATCTGACTCCTCTCCAACAGACTGATTAAGGATTATCTGAACCCTTGGAAAATCTCTATATACTTCAATACTCTAGCTACACTCATCAGACCCTATCATAGGTCTTTTCTTGATCTAGAAATATAAGCTGATCATTGACCCCAGTAGTATGGGCTCCTTCAATAATACTATGGATCTATACCATCTTATCTCTTATCAAATGACCCCCAATGAAGTCCCTTTGCTCTGCTCCTAATATTTGCTGAGTCACTCCTTGCAACCAAGCCACCAGAATCTTCATAATCAACTTGCAATCTATATCCAGAAGTATGATCAGCCTCTAGTTCTTCCAGTCCTCCCTTTTCCCCTTATTTTTATATAACAGAGCTATAAGACCCAAGTGCTGCTCCCCAATCCAGGACTCTGAGCTAATAATCTCATCATACATTAATATCATCTCCTCCAAAGCCACCTCCATTTCTACTATCCTCTTCTAGAAATCCTAAGGTAGATCATTCTCTCCTGGGGCTGTTCTAAGACTTGTTATTGCCAGTATCTTACAGATCTCCTCTCTTTGTACAGATATGCTAAGTTCTCCAAAACTCTCTACTGGGTCTAGGTGCCAATCTGCCAGATGCTATTTGATGTCCAGTATATTCTCCCCCCCCTCCTTCTTACTCTATAATTATCTCTATCTAGATCTCAGCTGGCTCAAGATCTCTAGAGTTCTAATCATTATCTCTCCTACCTTATCCAATACTTCTTTCCATTGTTGTCTCATCCTCCTCATCTGGAGCAGTCTTAATAAAAACTTTGTAGGCCTCTCCCCCTTCTCTAAACCCTGTCACTGCAGTCAGGCCACTATACTATTTATCTATAAGTCTTCTTTCTGCCTAAGTAGCCTCTTCAGTTTCTCTACCTTCAGTTGAATCTACTGAACCCTCCAATCTCTCTTCTCTCTATCATTTAACAGTTCTGCCCACTTCTCCAAAAGCTTTACCAATCTCTGGGAAGCCCACTTTAAATAACTTCTCCTCTGAGCACTCTTCTTCTTTCCTGTCTCTCTCCAGAACTACTGGGTATCTGATTTCAAACACTGCCACTAATTCTCAATCTTCAGCCCCTACACTCTTTAGCTCAAAATCCTAGAGCTAATGTCTACTATTCATGCATCCTATAAGAAGAAATCTCTCTGTAAAGAAGCATTTATACACTAATGTCCTGGTCTCTCTCTACTTTTTCCAAACCTTCTACAGCCCAGTAAGCTCCAATAATCTGACTATGGACACCAAACTGTCTCCAAAGAACTCCAAATATCTGCTCCCTAGTACTCTGCAGTTAAGATCCAGTCAATTCTCAAACTCAGCCCTACTATCCAGTAAGTATATACCCTATAATCTCTCTACCCTAAATACTCAGTATCTACTAGTGAGCCCAGTCTCTCAATCTCCTCTCAGTCTTCTATCCCCTCACTCCTACCAACCATCTCCCTCTCTCTATCTGTCCTCTCTAACTATCCATCTCTTATTATATTAAAGTCATCACCTAGACAGTCAATCCCCTCAGCTACTATCATACCTACATCACATAGTTCTTATATCTACTCCAAGTACTCCTCTCTCTCTACTGAGCAATAGTATGACCCAATAGTCAAGAGGCTCCAGCCTAGCCATCTCTACACTCCCTACACCATTCTGTCTCCCTAATGTCCAATATTTCTAATATCTCTCTTACCCTTTCTAATCAGAATACTCACTCAACTCTGCTATATAGCTACTCTCTCCCATTTACTCATCCAGTCTAGTATATCAGAGTCTACATCATATCCTATATCTTGCAACAAGAACAGATCTGCATTCAGCTCCTTTAACTAGCTGAAAATATTCTGACATCTTACTATACCTTATAGTCTATTGATATTTAGAGAGAAGATTCTAGTTGTACTATTCATATTGAATAATGTTTTGAAAATAACACCCACTCTACAAATTCCATGCTTACTATATTATCAGTAATATTTAGGTTCCTCTGTACCTCAAGTTCATCTATCTCTCTCTGCTAAGTATCTAGCACTTCTAAGATCTCCTGACAGTCCTCATCATTCATAGCTTCCATGTTAGACCTATACTCCTTATACACTGCCTATCACTTAGCCAGCCCCTTCCTAGGCCCCTATAAATATGATACCCACTTATTCATACTTGCTAGAAGTATGGTCTCTCTATTGTCATCTACCTTATACTTCTCTGCTTCTAGCAAGCCTGCCTGCTATCAGCTCATCTTGAAGCTTCTGCACCACCTCTTTATCTCACAGAACCTCATTCCAGTACCTCTTACTAATTATATGAAAATCAATCTCACCTAACTCATCTGCTGTAATATTTGTCAATACCTTTCACAGCTATCTCTTCTCTCCAATAGCCTCATTGACCCCAAGGGCCACCTTCTGCCCCCTACCCCCCAGACATTCATCCTCACCAACTCATCCCACACTTCCTTTAGTATATTCTACAACTTGTCAGATCTCCTCTCTCTGGTGGACACCTTATACTACACATGAGTCTCCTCTACCATTATCTCATCCTCAGCCACTGCATACTGTCTAGAGCCTCTGCCCTCTCTCAGAGTTACTATAGGAGCCATACTCTTCTCCTCTATCTAAGTACTAACTCTCAATTTAGCTCCTTCTACAGTATTCTTTCTCACTACCTTCTCATCTAGATTTATCAATAAATCTTTCTAATACTACCACTCTTGTGCTCTCTCCCAGGCTGTCTGATCCAGTCACACCCTTCTGCTATTCACAATCTCTACTACTATCTTAGCCTCAACCTTCTTCTGGATCAGTCATCTTTTCTCTACTGCTCTAGCCAAATCCTCCAATGCTTCTAACAAGTTCTCCTCCTTCTTTAGTATCCTCTTCACTCTCAAAACCTTATACTCCACAGATCTCCAATTAAGTACTACTGGCCAGTCCCTTCTTTTCTCTATATTCTCCTTGTCTGTTAGCCATATACTAACATCTATATTCCTAGTTCTGAACTCCATCTCTTCACAGATCTAGAATTCAACATCTATCATATCTTTATACTCCTTGATGATATCAACAATCAGCCCTCAAGTCTTCTCTTTCTTCACTATAGGTATATTTACCACTACTAGCTATACTACCTGAGGGTCTATAAGTATCAAGTCATAGAGATTGCCACTCCTCCCATCATTACTTCTTTCTCTAATACTCCCAATATCAACTCCTTCTCCTCAAAGCCTACCTCTATATCTTCCAGACTCTTCAAGAACTTTACTGATATTACTTCTTTTACCTCTTAGACCAGAAACTCCAGAACTATTTTGACTGTAACTACTAAGCCCAGAAGCATAATATAATAGTGAATTCTGATACTAATTTCTTGAGTAATAGTGCTGCCACCAGACACATTATACTATCAGCCAGGTCTCCAGTCCTCAGGCCCCCCCCCCCTGCCTAGCCCCACTATCAGCTATCATATTTGGATTTTTTTTTCCAGATTAGTAGTCTCTTCTCTATCAGCAGTCCTGCTCTCCCCAATCCCTACTTCTCCAGCTCTATGCTACCACTACTATAGACCTCTCTACCTGACCCTATAGTCCTCTTCTTCTCTTAATAATTCTGCAGCCAGCCCTCTAATCTATTTACTAGGCACTCTGTCTTGATCTTATCAGCAAAGCTCATTCTTCTAGACTCTTGTCTACTAGATCCACCTCATCCACCTCTTAGTCTACCAGAAAGAGTACTCAATAGACTTCTCTCTAAGCTATGACTCCTCTCTACATACTGTCAGTTAAATGTACCAGAGCCACCCTACTTAGTATACTCTTTGAATTGCTCATCAGTTACTATGATATTATCATCTTTTCTTCAAAAATAATACTGAAAGTATTATCTGAAGTTTGTATAATCCAAATTATATTAGAGAAAGGCTTATTATATAAATATCTCTAGTATCTAGAGAGAATAAATCTCAGATCAAAATAGTTCAAACAAAGAAGCAAAGAACTAATAAGCCTATAGGCAGATATACTTTGAACTTATCTACTCCTATATCTGAGGACTCTAAGGAGATAAAGAAGATCAAGTATTCAAGATAAAGAAATCTACTATACTTCTATACTCAAATCAAATTAAGAGATCTAGATAAGATATAAGATCATTAATATTCTATAAATATATCTCTGATGAATCAATTATCATCTTTCTTGATAATTTCAAGCAATATACTGCTGTAAAAACTCTATCAGCATAACAACAAGTGGCTCTAATATCATTCAGTCTCTAAGAACCAGTAAGTGCTATATTTACAGTTATAAATTTATACCAGAAATGATAATACTATAATATTAGTAGTATAGAAGGTCTTGTTGTGAGTCATCTACTATATATATAAATAAAATCAAGTAGACTCTGAAGAACTAACTCAATAGTATCTGCTAAGAAATGAATAAAGATTCAAATATCTTCTATATTTGAATCTTTTATCAGATATCTTAGTTAATTATACTAATACTATCAGAGATCAAGTAGCTGAAGTAACTTTTATAAAAGAAATTTACTCAGAGATAACTATAGTAATCTAATTAGTACAAATAGTTCTAGACTTAGCACAGAAGGTGACTTATACTCAGCAATATTAGATGGCCAGATATTCTTAAGATTATATAATAGAGAAAGTTACCAGAGTCAGAATTGAAGTACTCAAGATAACTAGTATAATTTATATAACTATAATTAATCAGAACTTACTTCAACCAAAGACTATAGAGCAGCAGAGGAATAGTGATCTTATGGATAAATTTATAAAGAAGTTTGCCAAAATAACTACTCATCTAGAAGATATAGTAAAGGAAATTAGTAGAAAAGATTATCACCTAGTTTAGAAATTTACTACTATTATAGATAAGAAGAGAGAAATCTGCTATACTTATAGAGAAGAAGGACACTACTTCTACAAATATATAAGTGAGACTAAGTATAAGGCTCAGTCAAGTTATACTACTAGAAACCACAAATAGATTAATATCATCATCTTCAAAGAGATTAGAGATTTAGAGAAAGAAAAAAAATAGAAAGCTTACTAAGCCCTTATCTTCAAGAAGGATGTCTATCAGAAATCCTACAAGAGGTCACCAGAAAGACTCAAAAAGAAAGTAGTAGAACAGTCTATAGAAAAATAGACAGAAGTACTTATAGAAATTGAAACCATAGCTGAGAAAATTGACCAAGATATAGAGCTTAAATAAGTAGTTAAAGATATCATCTGAGACAACACTCCTGCTAGTAAAGAAGAGAAAGAGAAGAAGTTACAAAAGAGTAAGACTTTTAAGTATAATATCTTTAAGGATTTTAGCTAGCAAAAAGTCAATATAATCTTTGTATAGCTGGCAGAAATTCTCATCTTTAGACAATAAATAAGATTGAGTCTTATAGAAATAGTCAAGGATTAAGAGTAGAAGATAGTTGAGGCCAATAATATATAAGAGGATTTGAATAAAAAAAGTAAAGAAGACAACTACAAGACCTCTGCATATGCTATCTACCAGATTGAGAACAGGATTTTTAAGACTATCATTAATATAGAAGTAAGAGGATACCTTCTCAGCAAGAAAGCTGTAAACTGCTAGAATTGGGAAATTAAAAAATCTATAAAATTAGTATTTATTAGAGCTAATAATATAAGAGCCATCTCTCTGGGAAAGATTTGGAATATCTCTATTAAGTTTAAAAGAGCAACTATTCCAGTAAATGTAATTATTATAAATATTACTAAATATAATATCCTTATTAGCAACCAGTAACTTGACAATATCAAGACTATAATTGACATAACTTTTCAAAGATATAGATTGTCTACTAAGAATAAAAGATGTGAATTTTTATTAATATTAATAAAAAAGTACTCTCTAAGATAGAGGAAGAAGGTAGTAAGCAAGAAGATGTCTATATAGTAACTACTTAGAAGAAGAAGAAGGTCAGATATATCAGTGAAGAAGACTGATATAAGAAGATTACTGAAGGATATATCCCACAAGGAGTATGTCCTCATGGAATTTAAATATACTATATGAAGTATATGTATATATATATGAGTACTATCAATATATTATCAATATCTATAAGATTTATTATAAGAAGAAGAAAAGAAGACAGAAGTAATAAGAAAGAAAGATGAGAACAAACCACTGGCCCTCTTAGAGAATGAAGAAGAAATCAAGGTTAAGATTTAGAGAATTTACTCTAATATAGTCCTATCAGAATATAAGTCAGAAAATATAGCTAGAATAGATATTGCTATAATTAAGGAGATAATTCTCAAACCTCAAATAAGCACCCTAATTACAACTAGTCTAGAGATAACTATTCTTAAGAAGTATATTGAAATACTCAAGTTAAGATATAGTCTAGCTAAGAGTGAAATTTTGATTAAAGGAAGAGTGATCAATTTTAATTATATTAGTGAAATTCTACTCATCACTAGAAACCACAACTCTACAATTCTATTTACAGTCAAAAAGAAGAATTAACTTATATAAATACTGATCTTTTCAGTACTATAATCTAAGATTTTGAAAGTTAAGAAAATAGAGGAAATAGAAAGAAAAAGAAGAGAATTCAGATCTATAGAAAGAGGAGTTTTTATCAGTATAAAGATTACTAAATTAGACCACAAGAAGGAGAAAATTACAAACAAGTATAGCTATACTATTAAAAATGAATTTTTATTCAAAAAGGAACTCAAGAAGCTACTGTATAAATTTGAAGATATCATTGTCACTAATTTCAAAAATATCAAAAAAAAAAGACACTACACTGCTATCATAATATAGAAATAAGGAGATACTGAGCCAATCTTTCAAAGAACAAGATCAAACTCATCAGTATATTATAAATAGCTCAGAGATAAGCAGATGGAAGAAGTCAGTATTATCAAAAAGACCATTAGTTCTTAGTCCTCACTAATAATACTAGTTCTAAAGAAAGAAAACAAGCTAAGAGAATTTGCTCCAAGCTCTATATAGATTACAGAAAACTAAATGAAGTTATTAAGAAATATTGCTAATTACTGCTTCTTATTAGTAATATTCTAATGATACTAGGAGATGAAATATAATATTATACTATCTTGAATTTATACTCAGAATTCTATCAAATTAGCCTTACTAAGAAAGCTAGTAAAAAGTTAACCTTTATTACTCTAGATGGAATCTGCAAATATCATTCTGAATATACAATATCTAAGTAAGTTTTTAGAGAATAATGAATAAAATCTTCTAAGAAGATATAAAAAAATAGATAATTATCTATATAGATAATATAGTTATCTATAATAAGACAGTCAAAGAACATCTGAACTATATTTACCAAATTCTGCAAAAACTAAGAGATCATAATCTGTTTATTAAGCTAAAGAAGTACAAGTTTAGAAAAATTGAGATCTCTTATCTTGGAAATATCATCAATAGAAATGAAATTTATATAAATCCTATTAAGATTCAAGCAGTTAAAGCCTATCTAAGTGAAGCTCAAGTTATTATAGAACTTATAATTTATTATAGAAGATTTATCAGAGAATTCTCTAATATCACAGGCCTTGTCTCTGAATTGTTTAAGTAAGATACTAAGTTCTAATAAACTAGAAGATAATAATAAGTATTTAAACAACTCAAGATCTATTTGATCTAGATACTCATCTTGAGGAGACCTGACTGATCTTAAAAGTTCATCCTATAGACAGATGTAAGCTTAATTAGACTAGAAGCTATCCTTGTATAAAAAATAAAGTCAAATATATAATTATATATCTTAGCTGGGAATCTGTAGAGAAGAAAGGAAATATGAAAGATACTTCACTATTCTGATCAATTATTCAGCCCTCATCTGACTGTTGACTATAAGCTATATAACTTAAAGAAATATTTACTAGATAGATTATAAAACTACAAGCCTATGATACAATCATTATATACTATCTAGGAAGAATCAATACTAATGTAGATATACTCTTATAGATACTCTGAAGGATCTATAACCAGTATTACATAGTGGGTACTAAGTTTTCTAAGTATATCAGATTCTCTTCAAGATGTATCTCTTAGATCAACCACAAGTTTCTTATAAGCAAGTTCTATTGGAGTGCCTTCCTAAGGTCTTATAGTCCTCAAACTTTTTATCTTTAAACTGTTCTATTGTCTCTTGGATTTACTTGCAGAGAATTAAGTAGAGGACTAGAACTTTTGTGCTCTTGAGTAGTTAGATACTTAAATGCTTAAGTGTTTTAATACTGACTTTATTTTAAAGGAAATGAGAGAGATATATATTTATATAGAATATAATTCAATAATTGCTAAGATATAAAGCTAAATATAAAATCCAATAATCAAATAAGATATTTGAATATAGGAAACTTCAGATTATATATAAGTACAATTTGAGTACCTGTACAATTAGTCACATAAGATCAGAATACTGGAAAAATTTCTGACAGTTATATGAGATCAGGATGCTGGAGTATTCAAGTATTCAAACAAATAGTTATATAAACAAATTAGAGTAGAATGTTCAGAATTCTGGAGGCTTTATCTTCATTACTATTATCAAGGCTAGAGATCAGAGACAGGATGTCTTCAAAGAAAATAAGATCAGTAAATATTTCTATTTTATTCATTTTATATATAT
Source organism: Jimgerdemannia flammicorona (assembly GCA_003990745.1). Taxonomy (NCBI): domain Eukaryota; kingdom Fungi; phylum Mucoromycota; class Endogonomycetes; order Endogonales; family Endogonaceae; genus Jimgerdemannia; species Jimgerdemannia flammicorona. Next base: position 12,546 of record RBNI01001514.1, on the reverse strand, counting down.
ATTGATTAGCAGGATGACATCATCACCAGTGATATCATCATGTTTAATAGTAGTGGGAAGGAGATCAGAAGCTCTCCAATCTATGATGTTTTCCTCTATAAAGTAAAAGACATAGGTGAGATCTTGAGGGAGTCTGATCTAGATACTGGGGCCTTGGAATACTGAGATTAATCCTTGCAGGAATTGATCTGGATTATCCTTGAGGATGGGATTCCAGAACTCTTCTACCTCATCACTTTTGAGAGTGATAGTAAATTGAGCTTCTGTGACCACTATGGCTTCTAATGTATCTATATAGTAGGCTGACAATTTCTTAAAGTCTGAGACTCTGATATACTCTAAGTTGGGAATTAACCAAGATATATGTCTAAAGACTTGATAGATCTTTTTGGCTATCCTCAATTTGTATATATCCATAGAGGTGATATCTTATATCTCTTAGAAACTGGCCTGAGAGAATTCTCAGTAAAGGAGATTTCCTATTTCATATTCCTACTATATCCAGAGATATTTGGTAGCAGTAGTGATCCTTGTCTCCATTTCATAGCAGTAGAGAGTAAAGTGATAAGAGTTACTAGTGCTTAAGTTGAGGCTAAGGATCCTTCTAGTATAGGTCCTCATAGCTCTCCTGATGTCTTAGAATATTCTTTCTTAGACTGAGAAGTCTTAGTGGTTCCTGGATCTTGTAGTTTAGCAAGCAGTAGACATTTTGTTTATAGTGAGTCTTTCAAACTATTTCAGGTTTTTGTGAGTTTTGTTGGAGTTGCTACTACTGTAGTTTTCTGGTTCTTCTTTTATATTTCTTGAGATGTCTATCTTGTGGTCATTATGACTTATAGTTGGTCATCATTGCTCATCTTAAAGTCTGGATGAGTTATACTATATGATCTTCTTATACTCTGATTTGGTAGCTTGTAAGGAAAGGCTGTCTTCTGTGATGATGTCATCATTCTGAGATTACCATTATATCTTTCTTCTAAATAAGAATCTTCTCTTGAATGTTCTTATTCATTAGTCCAGTCTGAAAAATTTTCTGATCCTATAACCTTTGGCAGGGGATTAAAAAGTGGTGTTTATGGACTGGTATCTTCCTTATATATTTTGGCATGATAGTGAAGGATAGCTCTCTTTATATAGAGCAAGGGCCTAATTCTGATCTTAACCAATCAGTTGATGGTTTGAACTGCTCTGGCTTTGAAAGTCTCATAGATAAGTAGTTATTAGTGCTGTATCTCTTATAGAATGGTTCAGACAGATTACCTGCTGGTTATGAGATATGCTGTTATGATTCATGGACTAGAACCTTGTAGGCAGTCATCATGTTTTGCTTCTCTTATATAGGTTCATGATACTTCTTGAGTCTGTTCCTGTATACCATAGTAGGCAGTATGATCTCTGAGAGTTTTCTAAGCCAGAAGATAGTTCTTTTGATATCTTATACATAGAAGAATCCTTCCCATCTGAGCTCTAGTTTTTATGACTATGAGACTTCTACTATATTTCAATATAGTAGGACCTTTTCTCTAATTTGAATGAGTTCTAGGGTCTTGTGATTTATTTCTGCATTCTTTCTTGTTAGTACTTATAACTTGGTAATATAATCTTCTACCTTCTTCCTGATTTGGTGCAGTCTCTGGATTTCTGAGTCAATCTGTCACCAAGTTAGATCTAGATTTATAGCTGAGATTTCATCAGAATCTTCTTCTCTAAAGAGTAGTTCTCTTGGGGTAAAGTGTGTACTCTGTGACCATATATCTCATAGAATAGAGAGGACAGTTGAGAGGTAGTTATCTCAATTCTCATATGTGTCTGAGATCTTGGTCAGGATGTTCTTGAGGGTCTTATTTATTCTTTCTATCTGTCTATTTCCTTGAGGGTGATATGCAGTAGTCTTGATATATTGAATCTTGTATTTCTGATATATTATCTCATAGAATCTGTTGACAAATTCTGTATCATAGTCTGTGGTGATTTGTCTTGGTATCTTGTAGTGGTAGATGATTTCTCAGTACAGGAAGTCAGTAATAGAGAGAGCATTGGCTTCTTGTAATACTCCTGCTTCTATCTATTTTAAAGTTACTGATAGTAGTCCAATGTGTCTATTACAATATAGTGGAAGAGGATAGGTTTGATTCTTGATAATCTGAGTGTCTGGTCTTATTGATCTTGTTTCTATTTTTGGTACTTGTCATACTCTTTGACAAATTGGCACAGGTCTTCTTCTATCTTAGGCCATCATATAGTTCTTCTTACCTTGTTATATGTATTGGTTCCTCCTAAGTATCTTTATTTGTATATTTTCTTCATTACTTGATACTTTTTATATTCGAGTATAATGAGCTTTCCTCCTTTTTTGAGTATAGTATTATCTAGTTTGAATTGTTTTCAAGTCTGGTTGATGATAGTGATAGTCTAGGGTTCAAGATAGTTAGACATCTTCTACTATCCAAGATAGCTAATTAATCCATAGTATAGCTCCTTATTTATATTGAATAGTCTTGATAGAGGTGTTTTAGAGTATTCTTGAGAGTGCATCAGTATTGGCATTGATTCTTCCTAAATGATGTTTGATAGTAGAGTCATACTCTTACAGTCTGTAGATCTATCTGGTATATATTCCTTTGGGGTTCAGAGTGTGGAATAGCTAGATGAGAGCAGAATGATCTATTTGAATAATGAAGTGTTTTTTAGCTAGGTAGTAGTAGAACTTGTCTACTGCTCAGACTACTGCTAAGTATTCAAGCTTATATAACTCATAGTTCAATTCTACTCTATAGGTATCTCAGCTTATATAGGAGATGACATATTTATATCCATCTTTCTTCTGAGCTAGCACTGCTCTAAGTTTTATAGCACTTACATCTATCTACAGAATGAACTCTAGGTTCCAATCTGGTCTTCTGAGAATGAGTACTTGGGTCAACTTAGTCTTGAGTTTATTGAAGGTTTCTTGATATTTCTTAGTTCATTTGAATTTGATCTCCTTCTTCAGTAGCTTATAGATAAGTGCTGCAATATTAGAGTATCCTTTGATGAATCTTCTGTAGTAAGAGACTAGTCTGAGGAAGGCATAGACTTCTGTAGTTATTCTGGATCTTGAGTAGACTACAACAGCCTCAATCTTCATGGGGTTCATATGAATTCCAGTCTAATTGATGATGTATTCTAGGTAGGTGATTTCTTGAGTTATAAACTTGTACTTCTTGGGCTTGATGTAGAGGCCATACTCTTTGAGCTTTTTGAGGGCTAGCTATATATAGTTGATATATTCCTATATAGTATTGCTGAAGATAATCATATCATTAATATAGACAAAGAGCTATTTTCCAATTTCATTGCTAAAGACTCTATTTATAATTTACTGAAAACTTGCTGGGGCATTGCATATTCCAAATAATATTCATAGGTAGACATAGGTAGTATCAGATATAATGAAGGCTGATTTCTCACTGGTATCTTGAGTGAGATCAATCTGATAGAAGCCTGAGAACAGATCCAAGATAGTGTAGTATTTGGCTTTGCTTCTAAGAGTAGTAAGGATTTCTTAAATATTTAGTAAGAGCTGTCTATCCTTCTTGGTGATTGCATTGAGCTTCTTGTAATTGATACAGAGTCTTGAGGCAAACTCTCTAGACTTACTTTCTTTCTTTGAGGTGAGGATAATGGGTGAAGTCTAGAAACTAATAGCTTGCTTTCTTTGAGTTCTGCTCACAGCCATTCTCTGTAGACAGGTGGTATAGATCTGGCTTTCTGGTAGATAGGCTTGGTATCACCAGTATCAACTTTGTAGTAGTACTTGGGTTCTTAATTATAGATGTTTCTGAAGTCTATAATAAGTACTTCTTTATTCTGATACAGAATCTTGAGAAGTTGTTCTTCTAGGGGAAAGTTTTCTCTAATGATATATGTGTGCTTATTCTAGTCTCTGTCTTTCTTGTACTTGAGTTTAGTAATCTTAGTAGCAGAATAGGCTCCTCTTTCAGTAGATCCAAAGTCTTATTTTTCTCTCTTAGTCTTGATAAGTTCAATGGTCTCAGTGATCTTAGGCTTCTTAACTTCATGGATCAGTATCTAGCCAATCCTGTTATACTTCTTGACTTTGAATAGAGTGGTGGGGTTGTAATTCCTAACTATAAGGAAGATCTCACCAGTATAATTAGAGTTAATAACTCTTCCTTTAACTGAGATTTTGCTCTTGGCCAGACTACTTCTGGTCTTGATAATTCTGGTATAGTTCTCTAGTAACTTGGATAGTATCTTGGATACTGGCAAGGTTTATTTCTACAGCTCCTTCAGTTTTATATTCTGGAATCTTGACTTTGGGGTGAAACTTCTTAACCTTAAGAGTGATGTCTAGTTCTTATTTCTCCTCATCATTACTATCAGCTTGAAGCTCTGGGAGCTGGTCATCTTCTTTGGCTTTCTTTTTTGCTTTAGCTGCTTCTTGTTTGTGCCTTTGTTGATAGATTTTTCTAACTTCACTGATATAGGACCAGCAGTCATTTAGATGTTCAGAGTAGTACATCTTAACACTATGGAGGCATCTTTCTTGAGAGGCATAGCTATCAATAATCTTATTATATCACTGCTCATCTGTGAGCTTAGTTGTCTTGCTCTTATTCTTGTATACTGAGTATATGAAGACTTCTGTGTTCTCTTCATCTCCTTTCTCTATTTCTGATAGTACTCTTTTGTGGACATTAATAGAGACTTATACCTTTCTTCCTCTATAGTTGTTCTATATCTTCTGGACATTGAGGTCAATGATAGCTTTAGCCTTATAAAGCCATTGGTTATCAATGAGAATATCATAGTTGGTAATACTTATAAGGATCACATCTACTAAGATAGTAGCTCTTCCAATCTTGATGGAGATATTTTGGATCTTGTCTAGGGGGGTAGCTCATATATTATCTGCTGTGATATAGACCATTTTGATAGATTCTTCAATGTCTCAGTCTAGGTAGTCAATTGTCTTCTTGTTTATAAGGTATCCTCCAGCACCAGTATCAATAATAGTATCAAAGATATAATCTTCAATCTGATATTAAGTATAGGCTGAGGTCTTGTGCTAATCTTCAGATTCTTCACCTAAGTCTTCTTATTTATCTTCTTATACATTGTGAGCTTCTATGATCTTATACTCTTGTTTCTGACAGTGGTTGCAAGTCCTGCTCTCAACTGCTGTCTGAAGGTGGAGACTTCTGCTAGTTGTCCAAAAGTAGCATTGATCTCTATTCCTTGAAGTCCTTGTAGATATCATACTGATGGACTTTGGTCTTGTACAGCTTCTGTTCTTTCTTGCTTTTACTTTTTCTTAAAACTGGAGTAGTGTCTTTAATAATTTAGTAAGCAGCTTTATCTAACTCTATGTCTTGATAAATTTTCTCAGATTGGGTCTTACTTTGAATAGTAATGATTAGAGTCTTTTTTGGTCTTCTAACTGGCTTACTGTTGCCCTTTTTATCATAGAGCTTGGACTGGGTTCTAATATATTTAGCAATAAGGTAGAATTTAGACTCTTCATAATATTCTTCATCATTAGTGTTGCCAATCTCCTTAATGACTACTGTATTGATTTATTCTCTAGTTCTGATAGCATTACTTGGTTGAGCTCTGTACCTTGTTTTGGTTATGTAATTATTTGCATAGTGACCTTCTTCTCTATATTTGAAATATATAATGGTATATTCATCTATAGTAACAACAAACTTCTGTACTGGTCTCCTGTTGGTACTTTATACTTCTCTAACAATATCACTAAGGTATGCAGTCATCTTGGCAAACTACTGGGTGAATTCCTCTACTGGATTAGCTTTGGTCATCTTGAGGGTAGGTGGGGATAGTTATCTGTTGAGGGCTGTGGTAGATATGATACTGGTTGGCTTTGGTGACTCCATCTTGATGTTACATAGTTATTCTTTCTATTAAGTATTTAGCAGGGTGTCTGGCAGTCCAATATCTCTATACAAAGACCACTTTCTGATTAAGGATCAGAGCAGCTAGAGTAGACCAGATTGCTAGAGTGATTTTATAGTAGACTTCTTTTAGGAAGATTGAATCAGCTATCTATTCTTTGAGGATATCATCATAGCTAGCCAAGACAATCTGATAGTATATTTGAGTATAGAATAAGTTGGAGTCTTTATTGAGTTCTTGGTAGATAGTATTGAGTTGATCTTTGAGAGCTTGCTTGATCTCTTCAGTATAGTATATAGTTCTGAGGAAGTTCTTTATATTAGTAAGTTTGGCTACACTATTGTCAGCAATAGTGGGTATATTGAACTTACCTCTGGTAGATCCTCTGAGGCTGACAGGTAGGAGGGCCAATTGTGCTTCAACATTGAGAGCTCATATAGTGGTAAATTGTTCAAAGTCTTTAATGAAGATCAGGATTGACTCTTTAGTAGTAAATCTATAGAATGTGAGTAGATATATTTCTATTTTGTCTTGAATTCTTGCAGGGGGGTAACTCTTATAGTCAAGATAGTTATTGTGATAATTGTTTATTATTTAGCTTAAAAGTGAGGGATCCTAATGGTATCACTAGCCAATAGGCACCAAGTTGTTATATAGTGGATACTGAGTTCTCCAAGTATGTCAGATTCTCTTCAAGGTGTATCTCTTAGACCAACTACAAGTTTCTTATAAGTAAGTTCTATTAGAGTATCTTCTCAAGATCTTATAGATCTCAAACTTCTTATCTTTAAACTATTCTATTATCTCTTAGATTTACTTATATGGAATTGAGTAGAGGACTGAAACTTTAATACTCTTGAGTAGTTGGGTACTTGAATACTTAAGTGTTTTAATACTGACTTTATTTCAAAGAAAATGAGAGAGATATTTATATAGAATGTAATTTAATAATTGCTAAAATATAAAGCTAAATATAAAATCCAATAACCAAATAAGATATTTGAATACAGAAAACTTCAGATTGTAAGTATAAATTTGAGTATCTGTATAATTGGTTGTATAAGATTAGAATGCTGGAATAATTTCTAATAGTTATATAAAATCAGAATACTAGAATATTTAAGTGTTTAAACAAATAGTTATATAAATAAATTAGAGTAAAATGTTCAGAATCCTGTGGGCTTCAGCTTCATTGCTGTCATTAAGGCTAGAGGTTAGAGATAGGATATCTTTGAAGGAAATAAGGTCAGTAAATATTTCTGTTTTGTTTATTTTGTATATATCAATTAGCAGAATGATATTATTACTAGTGATATCATATTTAATGGTAGTGGAAAGGAGATCAGAGGTACTCTAATCTATGATGTTTTCCCCACAAGTAGGAGACAAAGGTGGGATCTTGAGAGGGTCTGATCTGAATACTGGGGCCTTGGAATACTGAGATTAATCCTTATAAGAATTGATCTGAATTATCCTTAAGGATGGGATTCTAGAACTCTTCTATCTTATTACTTTTGAGAGTAATAGTAGATTGGACTTCTATAGCCATCATGGCTTCTAGTACATCTGTATGCTGGGTTGACAATTTCTTGAAGTCTAAGACTCTGATATACTCCAAGTTGGGGATTGACCAAGGTGTATATCTGAAGACCTGATGAATCTTTTTGGCTACCTTCAATTTGTATACATCTATAGAGGTGGTATCTTTATATCTCTTAGAGACTGATCTGAGAGATTTTTCAGTAGAGGAGGTTTCCTATTTCATATTCCTGCTATATCCAGAAACATTGAGCACCTTGCTCTAGTACTATTCAGGTTATACAAACTTCTGTATAAGAGGGTTGCTTTTTAGGGTAACCGTTACATAGTTCTGGAAGGGTTTTCTGGAAGTTCTGGATATTCTGGAAGACTGTTTCCTTATGGTCAAGATCAATTTTATATGGAGTATGTCCTCTATGCTTATTGATTTCAAGATCGGGTTGACGTCTCAATAAAAGTCCTTTTTCGGACTAGTTCTGGATATTCAGGATTTTCCATATTTCAGGAAGTTCAAGAAACTAAGACCAGCTTAGTTGAATTGGTGTATCGCTGCAGACAATACCCAATTAGGAAATTTCATAACGGGGTTAGGAGTAGGACCTAACAGGGAGCAGATTTACTTAAGAGTGATTTGTGGGTTATTAAATAGGTTTATTTGCTATTCATGATATTGCTATACTAGGAGTATTTGTGTAAAGGGATATTGTGGGGAAGTGCTCAGGAGTTGTGTTCGGATTGTTCTGGTCTGAGATTCTGAGGTCTGGGGGAGGGGGTATTTATACTGGTGAGGGGCTATCTAGGCTATGCTAGATATGGATGTAGCACTAAGTGCTTTGCTGAGTCAGAATGCAGTCACGTAGTACAAGTGTGATCTGACATGTCAAGAGGTCATCTGACTGCTGAGTCAGTTCACAGTCATGTCGTACAAGGCTAATCTAACTATACTATGACTGCTAATCTATTTATAGGTTTACACGCTGTCTGGGTAGTCTTCGATGACATCACCATTGATGACATCATCTCTGATGAAGTCTGAGCAGTTTTCTGACTTCTGACATCATCAGTTTTAAGGTGTCGTCACTTCTATCTCTTGCAAGATTAAGGCTGTCCTTGGTGGCAGTAGTTATACAAGGATAACAGGTCTTAGTTCTCTTTTTTTTTGGTCTGCTGGCACATTTGCGAGGACTGGCCATTCTTGTCTAGGGCGAGGGCTCCCAATGTCGCGGCTGGGGGTTCGAACCTCTTGGAAATGATATTTTCTGTAATCCGAGGCAATTTCTAGTAGTAATATCTGTCACGTAGATGGCTTGAGATTGGTTTCGACGATGTCGGCTTTCTTGAGTTCAGATGAAGCGTCCATCACTCTCCAACGGAGGTGACACAGATAGAGCGAATAGAATTGTTCAAATGCGTTTTGCTTCCACTAAGTAATGAGGTCTTGTATAGTCGCGGTGTATCTTGGTCTTGAGTTGATAAGTGCAGTTTGTGAACCTTTTGGTAGATGAGATAGGGTTCTTCTTGTCTCAATTTGAGTTTGGTACTTTCAGTTTCCTTTTGTAAGTACAGTACACCAAACTAGTTATAGCAGTTCGGAGTCAGTCTTATGGTTGTAGTACTTCTTCTAGTATTCTTGTATCTTAGCGGTGGGTTCTCGTGCTTGCTGGCATATTTCGTGTAACCAGATGATCTCTTGTTTTGTAGTCTCACATGTGGTTTCCAAATTAGTTCTGAGGATGCCATGTGATTTTGGTGGCTTGGAGGTTGTGCACTTACAACTCTCCCCTTCTTAGCTTTCGACATCCTCGTCGGGGCCTTCTAATTTGTTCTGATGTTGTTGTACCATTTGGATAGTTCTTGTGGCTGTGTTTGTTGAGGATTTGTTCAACTTTGTATTCTTCTTGGTCATTAATAATGACAGGTACAGGTGGTTCTGTGGTTTGGTTCAGAAATGTGTCTTGGACTTTCTGGAGTAGTGGTCTGACATGGCTGTCAACTTTGGAAAAGTCTTCTTCAGAGTTCTCAGGTTCTCCTTTGGATGGACGGATGGAGATAGCAAAGAGAGGGCATTTCTTGGCTAATTTCTTGAGTTGTAGCTTGTTGATGTGGGTGATCTTTGGTCCAGGGTCACTAGTGTTGAGTGTGTCCTTTTCACCTTGCAGTTTGAAGTTGTGGCATCCTTTCTTGATGGTCAGAGAATGATTTACCCAATCGATCATGGGGTTCTCTTATTTTAACCATGGAGTTCCAAGGATGATTTCATTGTCAGGGAGTGGTACAATTTGAAGGGTAACATGTACTTGATAGTCACCGATTCGGAAGGGTAGGTTGCAGACTTCCTTGCTAATGATATGTGAGGTTCCATCAGCTATGGCAACTGCTTGAGTTTGTTGTACCGGAGAGGTGAAGACCTTGAGTCTGTTGGCTGTTTCTTCATTGATGAAGTTGCCTGAGGCACCACTGTCTATTATAATCTTAACAGGTGCTCAGTTGACAAAAGCTTTAAGTGTAAGCAATTTGTCTGATCCAATGGTGGTGATTTCAGTTGTAGGAGCTTTCCTTCTATTGGTTCTCCTTTGAGCCAGTTCATTGACACAAGAGAAGTAATCATCAATCATTTGGGAAGAGTACATTCCAATGCCATGGGGACATCAGCCACTTGGTACATATCCATCTTCGATTTTCTTATAGAATTGTTCTTCTTTGTTCATGGTAGGTTGGACTGAGGCCTTGTTTGATGAGCCAAATCCTTTGGATCCTCGGATGGTGGGTAGTAGTTCAGGGACTTCCTTGACTGTCAGGTTTGACTCGATTTTTTCAAATAAGATCTGGGCAATGCAGAAGCCTATAGGGATCTTGAATGGTGTCCAACTGTGGTTTCGAATGAGGACAATAATTTCGCCTATGTAATCTTCGTCGATGACTCCTCCTTCTACTGAGAGTCCTTTCAATGCTAGGCTGCTGCAACAGCATATTCTTTCAACATGTCCTTCAGGGATTTGAATGCTGATTCCTGTGTAGACTTGTTTGACTTCTTGGTTGGAGACTGTAGCTTCTTCTACTGCATATAGGTCATATCCGGCTGCCTTTTGACTTCCTTTAGTGGGGGCCTTAGCAGTTTGTCTTAACTTGACAAAGTCTAGTGTTCTGGTGGTCAGATTGTTGAGGTGGTGCAGAGTGGTAACAGTTGCTCATGTTGCTGTTCGGGGTTTTCAGTTAGGGCAGGCACTGGCCATGTGTCCTGTTTTTCAGCAATAGAAGCATGCTCCGCTTCTTCTAAGTTCGTTCCTTTCACCTTCAGTGAGTTTCTTGAAGGTACTCGGCTGGGTGGGTTCATGATTTCTGGGTGTCTATAAAGTGGATGTTGAGGGAGCTCGGGATGCTTCATGCTTGGTTTCTTCTTTCTTGGTCCAAGTTTTTTCCTTGTTGTTGAATTGTCTTCAGGGCAGAATGGGTCCAGCTGTTAGGATCTGCTTGACCATAGTCTTGATTCTTGCCAGACACCATTGTTGGTAGTCACAACCAACTGGGCGTCCTTGTTCTCAGATTTTTCTAGTAAGCCATTCTGGCAGGGCATCGAATAAATGATCTGCTCTTGTACCATTTCATGCTTCATCGTTGGCAATATATCCTAGGCCAACAGTGTTCAGGAGTGACTCAAGTTTTGTACAGAAGGTTTCAAATTCCTCCTTGCCATATACATCAAATTTGAGGTTGTGGAGTTTTACTTGGGATTCAGCAATCATGGTTTCGCTGCGATATTGAGCAATCATAAGTTGTTTAAGTCCAGGGGCTGCAGGATGGTTTCCATATTCTGGGGCATTATTTGCTGTATTCTGAGCAACTACTGCAGGTCAGGTGTCTTATGTGAGGGGTTTTTCGGGAAGGGTTTGCCACCATTCTTCAGCAGGTCCTTGGAAGAATATAACAACTCAGCGGACATAGGCAGTAGTGGTAGCAAAGAGTTGTTCCAGAGTGTGGTCTTGGTTGTTTGTTAGAATGTGGTCAGCAACTCATTCATTGGTCCATTGATTGGCTTTGAAGTTGGTGTCAACTACACTAATGAAGCTTTGGACTTCTTGTGTAGTACCATTGAAGGTAGGTAGACTCAGATTTTTTGTAGGTTGGGTCTGTTCAGCTAAGGCAGTAATGGTTGCTGCCATTATGGCTATCTGGGCTATGAGGTCTATAATCTGTTAGTTTGCCATATTGTTTACTGGAGGCAGTTGAACTACTGGTAGTGGTGTTACTGGTACTACTTGAGGTACTGGTACAGAGTGTGATGGGGTTCTTTGAGTCTATGTAAGTTGCTGGAGTAATAGTTGTGGATCTGGAGTAAGGGCTTGATAGATGGCTGTCTGTTGCTGTGTAGGTGTATTCTGTCCTGATGGAGATACGTCTCCTTCTGTGGTGTATCCGGGATCGAATTCACTGAGATACTCCTCCTCCTCTTGAGTTTGGTCTCTGTATACTTGGGTTTGCTCGGCGTCAAAGTAGACAGAATCAGTTGTATATCTGATTTCAGATGGACTTAATTCAAAGTCAAGTTCTGGTTCGGTATTGGTTTCGGATTCAGGTAGGGCTGTAGTAGGGCCTGCTTCAGGTTCGGGATCAGGTAGTTGATGAAGAGTTTTTCTTGCTTCTTCCTTAAGAATATGGCGGGCCTTGTTGTTCTGGAATCGGTAGTATAATGCGGTCTTAGTTCTGGTTCGGTGAAAGTCAGTAGAGTTGAGCCACTTGGCTATAGAGGCTTGGGCTTCGTGAGGAACTAAGGCTAGAAAGACTGCTGCTGGTTGTCCTAGGTCACTCGGATTTGTGGAGCTGACAAAACTCTTATTGAGAAGAGTAAAGAAGGCTTCTATAAGACCTTCTTTGTCTTGACTTGCTGGGTGTAGTGCAAGGAGTTCGGTAAATAGGGTTTCGCCTATTTGCTGATTTAATCGGAGTACTTCTTTCTTTGAATGAAGTTTGTCCCACTTGTTGCAGGTGTGGAGGTCAAATTGTCCTTGTGTGTCAGGTTCAATTCTCTCCAGATTGTCAGATGGTTCAGAATAAATTCCAGTTCAGAGGTTGGGCTTTATACCAACTTGT
>RBNI01001513.1:0-22082 GCA_003990745.1 Jimgerdemannia flammicorona | reverse complement strand
CACAAAGACTTAAGTAAACCCATTGAACCTGAATTCCAAGGCGAATTCAGTCTGTGCACAGCAAAGAACAAGACCCTCGAAATAGGGCACAAGAGAAAGACCTTTGAAAGATAAGGCATACAGAAAGACCTTTGAAAGATAAGGCACTGCCGCTACAATTACTTAAAGCGAGCGCTTCCTCAACTGAAGGCTTCTTGGTACACATTGTGTACTAAGTCCCTAAGTAATAGTCCACTTCCCTAAACATCCAAAGGATAAGAGAGGGATAGAAGTGAGAGTTATTACACCATCCCTAATAAGTCTGCCCCCAATAAAGCCCCACTACTCCTCCCCCAGCATCTGTTGGGCAACTTTCTGCAGCCTTGTGACAATCACCTTAGTCACCATCTTCCTGTCCATATCCAGAAGCATGATTGGTCTCCAATTCTTCCAGTCTTCCCTCCTCCCCTTGTCTTTGTACAATAAGGCCACCAGCCTGAGGTCCTGCTCTCTAACCCACTCACCACTCTGAAGAACATGGTCACAGAGAGCAGCCATCTCACCCAAAACTCCAGGGACCTTCACCATCTTCTTCCAGAAGTCCCACAGTAGCCCATCCTCCCCTGGCACTATTCCAAGCTTAGTAGCCACAAGGATACTCTGGATCTCCTCTCCTTGTACCAGTAAGATCAAGTCACCCAGTCCCGCTACTTGCGGCAATCTCCATTCCTCTAGTGTATCTTCAATCACCTCCTCATCAGCACCCCCTTCCCCCTCACTTCACAAACCCTGCCATCTCTCCTTCAAAACCCCTAAGATTTGTTGTGTGCCATGCACCATGTCCCCCTCAGCATCTAAGACCCCATCTCACTGATGTCGCACCCTCCTAGCTTTGAGGAGTCTTGATAAGTATCTAGTAGGCCACTCACCCTCCTCAAGCCCCTACCACCATAGCCTGGCAGCCATTCCTCACATATGAGTCTCCTCCTCCTCTCTCAACACCTGTTGCAGTTCCACTATCTCCAATTTCGCCCACTCTATCCTCCAATCCCCCACCCCATCAGAAGTAAGCAAATCTGCCCACTCCATTTGCAGTCTCCTCAGCCTGCTGGAAGCACACCTTGTGTGCTTCCTCCTCTGTCTCTCAGCCTCTCTACCAGCTCCTCCCCAATAGACCCTTGCAGCCTCTTTCAATCTCATCCAATGGATACCCACAGACAAACCCTCATGCCTCTAGCTAAAAACCTTCACCTGAATGTCCTCCACTCATGAGTCCCACAACCCCTTCTCAGCCAGCAGAGAGGAGTTAAGATACCAATGTCCAGGTCTATCTCCACTCCCCCCAAACTGCCCCTGCCCCAATAGTCCCCAGTGATCAGACCATGGGCACCACTCCACCTCCAATGTCTTCCAAACATCTGAACCCCAACACTCGGCCATCAGAATCCAGTCAATCCTTGTACCCAAGCCATTCACTCAATATGTGTAGACCCTGGTGCTGCCCCACCATATTCTGCCCATATCCCCTAAGGAGCTCAAACTCTCTACCTCCTCCCATACATCCAGACCTCCACTTCTCCCCCCTGCATTCCTCCCTCCATCAGTTCTGTCTAGATGCTGATCCTGAACCATATTAAAGTCCCTACTGAGGACATTGACCCCTTCCTCTAAGAGAATACCTTCCTCCAGCAGCTCCTTAATCCATGCAGTCCTCTCACTCCTAACTGCTGGGCAGTAATAAGAGCCAACCCTCACTGACTCTCACTCTGGCCAATACCAATCTCCCCAGACCAAGTGATCACCCCAGCTCCTGATTCCCCCCAAGTCTCCTCTACCCTTCCTCACCAGAATCACCACTTTTCCAAACCAAGCAGTAGCCCCACCCCATTCCCTAGTCCACTCCACCTGATCGTCCTCATCCTCACACTATATATCCTGTAGTAAAAAGTGATCAGCCTTCAATCCCTTGAGCTAAGTTAAAATGTTCTTATATCACTTAGATCCCCTTAACCCATTCATATTCAAAGATAAAATATTGGTTGTACTGTTCATAAGATATAATATTACATAGCAATCCCATCCTCTACAAGTCTGCATTTGGCTCCTCCTGCACTAAATCCAAGTCATATTCAGCAGCTAGTTCCTTTTCTCCAGCTTTCCGTGCCTCCAACCCTCCCAGAAGTTCCACCATTGCCCCATCTTCTCTCTCCTCAAAGTTCTCATGATACTCCAGACAGGCCTCCTGCCAGAGTTGCAAACCATGATGCTCTGCCCAACAGTAGGCAGCCCACTCATCAGCGACACCCACCAGCTCTGCCTTCCTCACCTCATCAACCTCATATCCCTCCTCCTCCAGGAAGATCATAAGAATCTCTACCTTCAGTGCCTCCACCACCCCATCTCTATGCAGAATTCATGCCCAATGCTCCTCAGGTATTACATGCAGGTCCACTTCTCCCAATACTTCAGTCACAATGTTATCCATCACCCTGCTCATCCACAGCAGGTTCCCCACCTTCTTCTCTCCAGGAGTCCCCGGCCACCCTGCATCCAGCATTGTAGTATCTGCTCCTACACTGGCAGCCTTATCTCACTCCTCCTCCAGGACATCCACCAGCTCATCCTCACCAACTGCTACTACCTGGCCCCCTTTTGCCACATCAGAGACTCCAAAGTGCACACACTGGGCCCCCTTCATCATCACATCCTCCACAGCCCCTCTCTTTGCAATCAGGTCCCTCCTGATGAGAGGGGGGGAGGTGCTATCCAACTCCTGTTCCCAAACTTTGAATGTACCATCAGCATAGAGGTCCTCGCTTAGCACCTTCCCAGCCCCCTCCTTGTTCATCTCCTCCTCCCCTCCTCCTTTACTAGCCCAGATGCTAGCTTTGCTGCCTCCAGACACCTCAGCCCCATCCATCTTCTTTTTTGCCCCCTCTTTCATACTGGCCAAAAGCTTCCTCTGTCTCAAGCATCTCTGGGCCCACTCCCACTGCCTCTTGTCAGTACAGATATGCTTCCCCTCTACAATCTCCAGGTGCGTCGACTCCAAATAGAGCTTCCAGGTCTTCGCCCACCATTCAATCGCACCACTCAACTTCTTCAATACTTCTAAAAAATCCTCCTCCTCCTCTTCACTCCCCTTCACCCTAGACACCTTACAGACAAAAGCCCTCCACATCAACACTGAGGGCCAGTCACTCACCTTCCCTGTGGTCTCCCTCCCTGCCAGCCAAATCCTGACATCAACATCACCCATCCTAATCATCATCCCCTCCCACACCTGGAAGCCAATATCCACCATATCACCATACTCTACCATCACCTCCTCTACCCTCCTCCTCATCTCCTCCTTCATCACTGTGGGCACCCCCTTCACCAGCAGCTGCACTACCCTGGGGTCCCATCTCAGGCAGCACACCATGGGGACCACTACCTCTCCAACCACCACTCCAGTCTTCAGAGCCTCTTCCAGTGGACCCATCTCCTCAAAGCCCACCTCAACCCCCTCCAGACCCCTCAGGAACTTCACTGAGGCAGCCCCAGCCACCTGCTTCAAGATAAGCCCCAAGACTATCCTCACTGTCACTGCTAAGCCCCTGAAGCACAGTATCACTACAAACTCCAAGATCGATTTCCTGAGTAATGGTGCTACTGCCAGCCCCATTACACCATCAGCCAGGTCCCCCTTCTGCATCAAGAACCCCTGCCCCACTCCACCATCAGCCATCACATCTCTTTTTTTTTTCTAATTTTCCATCACACTTCCCTCAGCAGTCCCACCTCCAGCCACAGTACCTCCAGTACCTATACTCGCATTCCCCACCTGAGTATCTCCCCCCCTTCCTAGGCTTACCTTGTCCTTCCCTTCAGTAGCACCAGCCCTAGATCTAGCTAGCCACCTACTCTCCTTCACCATATCCGCAAAGCTTGGGAGGCCAGGCCTTCCCCCATTGCCACCAGACACCAGTCCACCTCCAGAGCTCTCACCACCCTTCGACCCTCTAAAGGCCCCCATCCCCAGGCCATAACACCTCCCTACATTCTGCCAGCTGAAAGCCCCAGATCCACCTGACCCAGCATGCCCATCAGAACTCTTGCTCGATGATATTTTTATAATACCTTTTCTCTGAGTTGTGTCAAAAACTGTTGCTTGAAGTTGGTGTAATATGAATTGTGGCAACAATATAATCACAAGTTATATCTGAATTCACAAGATCTACCTCAAATGGACTACATTATATCACCCTCACATCAATGGTATGATAGAAAGAATGAACCAGACCATTAAGAAAGAACTTGCCCAAGTCAATCCTATCAACTGGAACCTCTGCTTATCTGAGATCCTATGGGAAATTCAGAACACCCCTACTACCTCCACTAAACAAAAGCCATTCAAAATAATGTTTGCCAAAAAAACCAGAACTACTAACCATGAGAATCTTGGAGACCTCCTCAAGAAGACAGAACAGTTATATAATCAGGCCTGAGTTCAGATTACCAAAGCCCAAGAAAGACAAAAGAAGTACTATGACCAGAAACAGAAGGACCAGAAGATCAAGATTGGAGATCAAGTACTAGTTTGGAGAAGCATGATTGAAACAAACTTTGCTACCAAATTGGAGCCCAAATGGAAAGGACCTTATCTTGTACACAACATCAGAGGAACCAGTATCTATTTAAGAGACATGGATGGACAAACCCTGAGGACACTAGTATATATCAATCACCTCAAGATATACCTTTCCCCATATCATGAATTAGAGAATTGACAACTGCCTTCAGACTCTTGTCCTTAGCTCATTTCAATTACTGCCAGTTCCCCTACCCCAATTCTGAGAAGTCAATGGGAACACTCTCCAGAGAATTCAGATTCATCAAGAGAATCTTGTCCTAGCCAGAAGATTGTTACAGATCCATCAACTTTAGGCCCACTATACAATTGGAGAACAATTGCAAAACCTCTCAGCTCCAGAACAAACATACATCAGAAACACTACTGGACTATCAAGAAGAGATGTCACTGCTGCAGATAAGCTCTACACCCTTTATAAACAAAGCCCTGCAGCCTTGTTACAAGTACAATTCCCCTGGTATAATGTACAAATAATAAGCCTGGCCACCTACCTGAGCATCATCAATGCTGTCAAAATTCTATTCCTAGAAGAAGAAGAAGAACCCTTGGAATAGAGCAACTATGGTACAGATGATGAAGATGATGGAACAGATATTGATGCAGAAGATGCTTACCTACACTGAGATAATGACTAAAGGACAGTCTGGGTACAGACCATCTTTTAGTGGGGGCTGATGTGACAAACCAAAATATACCACCTGAATTAGTAACTTAGCCAGATGACATGAACAATTAGTAACTTAGCCAGATGACATAAACACATAGTAACCAGACACAGCAATCATTGCTGTGGAAAACTGTATAAATAGCCAGACTACCAGATAAGGTACATCTGTGCAGGACCTGTACATCTGTGCTAGAGTTGCACACCTATACTAGAGTTACACACCTGTGCTAGAGTTGCACACCTGCTAGAGTTGCACACCTGTGCTAGAGTTGCACACCTGTGCTAGAGTTGCACACCTGTGCTAGACTTGCACACCTGTGCCAAACCAGCACACTTGCCATGAGTAGCAAATCTATAGTTAGCCATATAGCAACCAGATAGCAACCACAATGTATAAAATACCCCAGAGACAAGAGTGAATAAACCTCAGTCTGAAAAGTTGAAGCAAACCAAAGAAGCCTCTAAAGATTGAGCATTGGTCCCTTTTCCCCACTCCAGTCCACTTTCCAATACAAAGCCTTGGTTCGCTTGCCAGATAAGCCTGAAGTTTGCCACCAAGTTCAAGGAAGAACTTCGCCACTATTTGAGAAATCCGCCACTTAAGGAATAAGTCACTACATTTTTGGTTCACTTGCCAGATAAGCCTGAAGAATCCTAGTTACCCGCATTCCCAGAGAGCTGCCGATTCAGGAAGAATCCACGTCAGCTGCCGTTTTCAAGTTATTCGCCGCATTCCCAGAAGAACCCCGCCGATTCAGGAAGGATCTGCGACATCCGAGTTACCTAAGCTATCTGCACCATCTGAGTCATTAGTTTGTTCCCAGTGAGCCCGAGTTATTGAGACATCTGCTGCCAGTATTATTCCCAGTAAGCCGCCGATTCAGAAAGAGTCTGCGCCATCCTTTATTCCCAAACCACCATTCCAGGAGAATCTGCGCCAAATTAAGTTATCCGCCAAAACCGCATAAGGAACCCACCATGCTTCACAAGATCGTCACGCAGAAATCGCATACTTTTGGAGATCATCATGCTACACAGAGATCATCATGCAGAAATCGCATACTTTTGGAACCAAGATCGTCATGCCGTGCTACACAGAGAAATCGCCTGCTACTCAAGCATAAGGAACGCTCATGCCACATACACAAATCACCGCTACACCCAGAGAACTGTCCCAATAAGGAAATCGCTCGCAGATATCCAGCTTTGACTATTATACTACTAAACACCAAGGACCTTAGGAATCTTAGAACATTTTGTTGCTTTTTGACAAAGTAACTGGGGGCTCAAGCTAAACTACATCAACCCAACCTTGTAATTTGCCTCCATTGAGCCAGGCACATTACAATATATACAACAAACTATAAAATTACATAACGCAAAAAAGTTTTGGCATATGCTTGACAACAGTAATCTACTAGAATACTTTGGACCGGTTACGCCCTTGCTCAAGAGGCTCATCAGTTGATATAAGAAGTAACCAAGACTGGCCAAAGTTAGTAGAAAGAGTTTTCCAAACGAGTGTCGCGTTCAAAAACAAACCACCACAGAAAGCAGAACTGGAAGACGGGCCTATTGATATTTTATACTTGACCTTGGCACGTATCGTCGTCAGCTTCCCAACTCGCCACCTGCTAATCCCATGTCTATTTGCTCGTCCCGCATGGTGGACATACCACGCTCCTCAGATCTGAAGCTGGCATGCCTCTTTAAGGCCACCATGTAATATTAGCTGGTGCCATCCATTATCGGTTTCCCAGTGAAAGGATAGATATACGCACTCGTCTCAGAACCACAGTTGGTATACACCATATGTCAGTAACTGGGATGGAGGGTTCTCGTTCTTGGATTGAGACGAATTTGAGGTTGGGAAGATGACGACCACAGAAAAGATGTATGCGCCCCTGGGCACTCTAAGTATTTCACAGCACCTGATCACGTCACCTGAATTCCCACCTGAAGCAAGGTCACAAGCCGCACCTGAAATCTCAGATGACGCCACCTGGAAGGAACATTAACTTGTCAAGTGGCACATTGAGTTTGTATGAACTCATCACCACACTATTAAAATAAAATAAATATTTATAAATAATATAAAAATAATTTATACTAATGAATAAACTATATAATTAGCTTTTAATTCAAATTATTCAAATTATTTATAATTATATTTATATAAATTTTGAGATTTATAACTTGATATATATATCATATATTATTATTTACAACTTGTATTCATCAATATAATATCCATATTACTGATAATAATTATATTATATAAATTAAAATATCACCCTGTTTGCTCTTTATCAAATAAAAGTCTCTAAATATTATAATAATAAGTAATAAATCAAATTTAGATAAATAAATTTTCAATAAATTAATTTAAATTAAATATTAATTAATTTATTATTAGTATTTTTTGTTAAATTTGAATTATTAAAAATTATATTTTTATCATTTTGTAATATATTATATTATATATTAGATATTATAAGATTACTAAAATAAAATATAAATATTATTATAATTATAATTTAAAATTATTTTTCAAAATATATATTGTGATAATTAATTTGAATTAGTAATATGAATTAGAGAAATAGACATTTGATTATAGTACCTGAATCCAATTTTTAAATATAGTATAGTCTTATAAATAGTAGTTATTTTGCAAATATAGAAACTTTAATAATTGCTAAAATTCGGTAGATATTAAAATTCTTACAACTATTGAAATCTCAGCAGATGTCAAAAGATTCAAAACTTACAAAAATTAACTTATAAGAAATATAGTAATAACTTAGCTGTTCTATAGCTAGTAAACTTATATAAATATCTCTAATATCTAGAGTGAATAAACCTCAGATCAAAATAGTTCAAAGTAAAGAGAAAGTAAGAGAACTAGTAAGCCTGCAGATTGATATTCTTCAAACTCACCTATCTCTACATCTTGAGGACTCTATAGAGTTAAAGAAGATTAAGTTTTCAAAATATAGAAATCTAATATACTTATATAGTTAGGCATCTACTATATTTTAACTGGTAATTCAAGATGAATCCCTTACTTTTAAGCTAAACAATAAATAACTACTGTCTAAAGAATAATTATACAAATAAAGTTAAGATATCTAGATAAAATAAATATGAGATTATCAGTATTTCTTAAATATACTTCAGATGAGTCAATTATTATATATCTTTATTAATAATTTCAAGCAATATGCTATTACAAAGACTCTAATAATAAGATAGTGAGTAGCTCTCATATTCTTCAGTCTCTAAGGTCCAGTAAGAGTAGTATTCACAGCTGTGATCTATGTTGGAGTAGATGATGATACTATACTAGTATTATAAAAAGTTTAGCTCCAAACCACCTATTATACAGGTGAGATCAAGCAAGCTCTTAAGGATTAGCTCAATACAATATACTAAAGAATGAGTGAGAATTTGAACATATTTTATACCAGAATCTGATATTAGATAATTCTTACAAATTATACTAATACTATCTAAGACCAAGTAGTTGAAGCAATTATTATGTAAAAAATTTACTCAGAAATAGCCATGGCTATTCACTTATCACTAATAGTCTAAGACTTACAATAAAAGGTCATCTTTACTCAATAAAATTAGATAGTCAGACATCTACAAGACTATATAATAGAAGAGTCACTAAAGTTAGAATTGAAGCACTCAAGATAACTAGCATAATCTCTATTACAATAGTTAATCAAAACACACTAAAGCCAAAAACTACAGAATAATAAATAAATAGTACTTTATGGAGGAACTCACTAAGAGATTTACTAAAATAACTACTCATCTAGAAGATATAGTAAAGGAAATCAGAGAAAGAGACCATTATCTAGTATAGAAGTTTGTTATTATCTCAGATAAGAAGATAGGTACATACCTACTACATCTGTAGAGAAGAAGTCTACTACTAATATAAATATATAAGTAAGACCAAATATAAGACCAAGCTAAGCAATATAACTTAAAATCAGAAATAGGCCAACACTATTACCTTTGAAGAGATCAGAGAGTCTGATAAAGAAGAATGGAAGACCTATCTTGCTCAGATCACTAAGAAGGATATTTATAAGAAACCCTATAAGAGATCATTAGAGAGACCTAAGAAAAATCTAGTAAAAAAACAAATAGAGACTATTATAGAAAGTTAAGCTAAAGAAATACATCAAGATATAGAGTTGAAAAAGACTATTCAAGATATTATTCAAGAAACTACTCTAGCTAGTAAAAAAAGAAGAAGAAGCTTTATAAGATTAAGATCTTTAAGTATGATATCTTTAAGTATTTTAGCTAATAAAAGGTCAATTCAACCTTTGGCCAGCTGGTAGAAATTTCCACATTTAGATAGTAAATGAGATTTGGACTTATTAAGACAACTAAGAATCAAAACTAAAAGGCCAATAATGTTTTTTTTTTTTTTTTTTTTTTTTTTATAGTTACTTGGACTCTGCCATTTATAATCAATCTATTAATAAATATACAGTAGCCCCTCTCTCTACCCAATTTCCATAGGAGAGCCTCTCTCCATATCATCATGAATAAAGGCCACCTTCTCACCCACTACTCCCACCCTCCCCCTACTCTGTCTACAGATCTTCTCTACTAAGCAATGTCTTCGATCACTCTACAGCCCCCAACTATGCCACCAGCCTATCAAGGTGTCTTCCATAAGGTCATGCCAATGCAACAACTGGTCCCCCAAGCTACATCTCCTCCCATCTTCAAAAACAAACAACCAGTAACTGGCCAGCCCCACCCAAATCACCAAAACCCAGCCTAAGGTAAGCCACTCCTTTCCCACCCCCTCCACCAGTCTATCCCTCAGATCTTCCCACCAACTCTGTGTGCCATCTCTCTGATATACTACCCCCAAGTGGTTTCCAATAGTCTGCCAGAAGTCACTAAGTACCTCATACTCTTCTAGCCAATGTTCAGACATCTGTACATATCCTCCTTTCTGCCCTACATTGTGGCACTCCTCACAGTCAAAGCAATCCCCCTCAATAAGATGACCCAAGTGGAAGTTGAGCATTACATTTCTCCTCAGCATATACAACTAGATCACCCAGTACTTTGGTGGTATCCACCTCCTCACCTCAGCACTCCAGGCCCACATGCTATACCAGTTCTACTCTTCTTCAATCTGACTCCTTGCTATCTGCTAGGCTACAGATCCTGGCCCTGTCCCCTTTGGCAGTCTATCCTATCACCAATGTCAAACTCGACTAAGGGAATACTTCTCAGCAATACTTGGTCCCATCTCCACATCACCAGGTCTCAAGCCCCCTCTCCTTCATTACCCTGCCAACAAATTCCAATGTGGTGTGCCCCCTCTGCTACTCCCCACCAGAAGCCTTTATATTACAATTGTGCAGTCTTCTGAAGTCCAACCAATGATAGGAGATCACCTGTCAAGCCTCTTAGTGAGGCTCTCATCTCCCAGACCTTCTGTTATAGGGAAACCCAGCTGCTCCCTCTCAATTCCACTGCTCTCTTCAACCACCATGCTCTCAAGCAGTGTAGCCACTTCAGAAAGTTGACCAGCCCAAGCCCTCCTCTTGCCACTGGTAGGGATAAGACCTCCCAACTGATCTGACTCCTTCTTCCAGCCCAGATCCACTCCTTGGCCAGCTTCAACAATTATTTCACTACCCAGGCTGGGAAGTCCAGATGATAAGCCAGATACTACAACTTCAGCAACCAATAGACATTCAAAATCAAGACATGCTCCACTAGAGATAAATGGCAACCCACCCAGCTCTATAGAGCCTCTCTACAGATTCCAACCCTCTGCTCCTACCAAAGTCTAGATAGTATCAATCCATATACTGACAAATAGAAACCCAAGTACTACACTATCTCACTAGTAGGGACAATTGTTCTGATAACATCCCCTCCCACTAGGCCATTGCCCAATACCATTATTTCACACTTGTGCCAATTGAGTTTAGCTCCAGAGTTCTCCTCATACCACTTCACTGTCTTCTTGAGTTCCTCAACATTGGTAATAGATCCTAGGCCAACCACCATGTTGTCTGCAAAGGCCCCAACTTTCCACCCAATTCCAAAGATGGAGAGCCCCACTCTTTCACATAATTCTGTCTATTAGGGGCTACAGAGAAAGAGTATATAGAATGGGGGACAGTGGGTCCCCCTGAGACACTCTCCTACTCAGGGGAAATGATACTCCTCTATGTCTATTACATATGAGTGCAGCCCTACACCTTTCCAGTAGACTGATTATTGCTAACTAGAACTGTTGTAGTACCCCAGTCCTATCTAATACTTTCACCAGCCAGACTCACTATACCCAGTCATAAGCCTTCTCTTGGTCTAAGAAGACCAATTGCCCATCTAGTCCACAGGCTTATGTCCCTTCAATAACTCTATGCACCCAAGCTGTGCCATCCCTAATGAGCTGGCCTCCTACAAAGCCCCTCTGCTCAATACCCAGGACTTGCTGAGCCACCTTCTATAGCCTCGCAACCACTACCTTAGTCATCAACTTTCTATCCATATCTAGTAGCATAATTGGCCACCAGTTCTTCCAGTCCTCTCACCTTCCTTTGTTCTTGTAAAGCAGTGTCACTAGTCCCAGATCCTATTCTCCCACCCATCTCCCTGTCTGTAATATAAAGTCACATAATGCCATCATCTCACCCAGAACTCCTGGGACTCTCACTATCTTCTTCCAGAAGACTCAGGGCAGACCATCCTCCCCAGGTACCATGCTCAGGGTTGTTGTGACAAGAACCTGGTGGATCTCTTTCTCTTGTACTGGCAATACTAAGTCATCTAGCCCATCTGCTTGAGGGGGGTGCCAATCCTTTAATACTCAGTCAATGGTAGCAACATCTGCCCCACCCTCCTCCTCACTCCACAATCTACTCCATCACTCCTTTAGTGAACCAAGAATGTCTTGTATACCATGCACCTGTATACTATCAGAGTCAACCACCCCCTCCCATCTTTGCTGTACCCTTCTTGCCTGAAGGGCCCTTGTGAGATACTTAGAGAGCCTCTCCCCTTCCTCCAACCCCTGCCAACAAAGCCATGCTGCCAAGCTCTGCACCCTTGCCTCCTCCTCATCCCTCAGCACCTGTTGTAATTCTCCAAACTCCATTTTTACTCTTAACAATCTCCAATCCTCTCTCCCCTCTACCACCATCACTAGCCCTGTCTAATCCTCTAAGAGTCTGGTCAGTCTAACAGAAGCCCATCTCACCCATCATCTCTGCTGCTTCCCAGCCTCTCTGCCAACCTCACTCCAGTAAACCCTGGCCATTGCTTTCATCCTCATCCACCTAACACCAACTGGGGCACCTTCTTGCCTCCAGCTCTCCACTCTCAGTTGAATGTCTTCCACCCATACATTCCACTGGATCCTATCATCTAATAATGAGGAATTGTGGTGCCAATGTCCAGGCCCATCCCCACTCCCCCCAAAATGTCCCTGCCCTAACAGCCCCCAATGATCCGACCAAGGGCACCATTCAACTTTCAGTGACTTCCAAACATCCAATCCCCAGCAGTTAGCTATCAATATTCAGTCAATCCTCATCTCCAGACCCCCTGCCCAGTGCATGTATACCCTCCAATCCCCCCAATACACCCTACCAGTATCTATCAGAGCACTTAGCCTTTCTACATCCTCCCATGCCACCAACCCTCCACTCCTACTCTCAGCTCCCCTTCCACCATCTGTTCTATCCACCAGTACATCCTGGACCATATTGAAGTCTCCATCAAGCACATCCACCCCAGCCTCCACAAGGACCCCACTCTCCTGGAGACCCTTCACCCAATCCACATGCTCACTCTGTACAGCAGGGCAGTAACAGGAGCCCACAGTAACTGGCTCTCAACCTATATATATTCACTCTCTCCAGAGCAATCTATCCCCCCAGCTCCTCATATCCTGTATCTCCCCTCAGCTCTTTTGGACCAGAATCCCAATCTTGTCCTTCCAAACTGTCTCACCTCCCCATTTCTTCATCTATTCCAGCCTATCCAAATCATCCTCACACCTGATATCCTGCAAGAGGAAGAGATTGACCTCCAATCTCTTCAGCTAAGTAAAAATGTTCCTACATTGAGAAGTGCCCTATAACCCATTCATATTTAAAGAGAAAATGTTGGTTATACTATTCATAATGAAATATAGTATGTTATCCAGTCTATCCCTACTGCTCTATATTTATCTCTTCCTGCATCATGTCCAGATTATATTCTGCAGTCACCTCCTCCTCTTCAGCCCTCTGAGCCTCCAGTCCAGCCAATAGCTCATTCATCTCTCCATCTGCCTTCTCCTCAAACTCTTCTTGGTACTCCAGGCAGGCCTCCTACCAGAGCTGCAATCTATGATACTTGTTCCAGCAGTATTTAGCCCTCTCACCAGCAACCCCTACCAGCTCTGCCTCCCACTCCTTATCCACCTCATATCCTTTCTCCTCTAGATACACTACAAGAATTTCTGCCTTCAATGCCAACTCCACACCATTCCCTTGCAGGATCTGCACCCAATGCTCATTGCTCATTACTCTCAAGTCCACCTCCCCCAACTCTTCAGCTGCTAGGTTATTTATCATCCTGTATATCCAAAGCAGGTTCCCCACCTCCTTCCCTCCAGGAGTCGCTGGTCTCCCTCCATCCAACATCATAGTGTCAGCTCTGGCACTTGCAGACTCATCCCACACCTCTGGGACATCCACCAGTTCCTTCTCTCCAACTGCCACTACTTGTCCCTCATTCATAACCTCAGGAACTCCAAACTGCACTTACTGGGCTCCCCTCATTGATACATCCTCTACCACCCTGTGTTGGGAAGTCAGACTGTACCTGACAAGAGGAGTAGGGGTAGGCAACCCCTCCCAGTCCTCCTCCCAGACCTCAAATATACCATCAGTATATGGATCATTGCCAGTCGCTTTCCTGTCCTCCCCTGCCACCTTCTCTGCACTCCTGCCATCCTTGCTGGCTCAGACACTTGCTTTGGCACCCCCTGTCTCCACCATTCTACTCACATCCTTCCGAGGTCTATCTTCTAGCTAAGTCAACAGCTCCTTCAGATGCTTACATCTCTGAGCTCTTTCCCACTGCCCCTTGTCTACTCTAATCTACTTCTCATCCACCACCTCCAAGTGTGTTGATTCTACAAAAGCCTTCTAAGCCTTTGCCTGCCACTCCACTGCACTCAGCTCTTCCAATGCTTCCAACAAATCCTCTTCCTCCTCCTTACTCTCCTTCACCCTCATCACCTTGCACAAGATTATCCCCCAGACTATCTCCAAAGACCAGTCTCTTGCCTTTCTGGTAGCTTTCTTCTCAGCCAGCCAAATCTGCACATCAACATCTCCAGTCCTGAGTGAGGTCCCTTCCCAGACCCTGAAGCTGATGTCCACCACCTTGCTATACTCTGCTATGACCTCCTTAACTCACCTTCTCATCTCCACTGCTGTCACCATAGGCACTCCTTTCATCAGCAGTTGTACTACTCTGGAATCCCATCTCAGACAGTATACCATAGAGACACACACCTCTCTCACAGTCAAATCAATCTTCAGTACCTCCTCTAAAGGCTCAGCCTCCTCAAAGCCCACCTCTACTCCCTCAAATCTCTTTAGAAACTTTATCAATGCTGCTCCAGCCATCTGCTTAGTAATAAGCCCCAGCACTATTTTCACCATCACCACTAGGCCCCAGAAGCACAGTATAACCATGAATATCAAGATCAATTTTTTGAGTAACAAGGCCACTGCTAGGCTTATCACACTATCTGTCAAATCTCCCTGCCCTCCAAGTCCCTGCTGCTCAGCCATACCATCAGCAGTTATATCTGGATTTTTTTCCAGATTGGCAGTCCTATCACTATCAGCCATCATGCTCACCCCAGCCACTACACCCCCAGCTCTACTGCCTCCACTACTAAGGGCTACTCCCCCATGTGCCACTGCCTTCTCCATTTTCTTGCCTTTCCTCAGCCATCCCTTCAGCCCAGATATCTGCTATCTCCTCTTTACCATCTCTATAAAGCTTGCTCTCCCAGACCCCAGTCCTCCACCACTGCCTCCTCCTCTTTCATGTCCTCCTGCCAGCAGCCCCCTCATACCCCCCCCAAGTCCAGGGCCTCTCCCCACTTACTGCCAGTCAAACATGCTATGGCTACTCTGCCTAGTATGTACCTCAGATTGTCTATTAGTCACTATGTTGTTAGTCTCTTTTCTCCAAAAACAATATTGTGAGTGCTTGCCAAAGGTTGTGTAACCCAAATAGTACTGGAGAAAAAGATGAGGCCAATAATATTTAAAAAGACTTTGGAGAAAAAGTGAAGATAATTACAAGATCTCTATCTATACAATCTGTCAGATTAAAGATAGAGTCTATAAAGCCATTATTGATACAAGAGCAGAAGGATGTCTTCTCAGTAAGAAGTCAGTAGACTGCTGAGATTGGAATATTGAAGAAGCAACTAAGTTAATATTTATTATAGCAGATAGTATAAGAGCCACACTTCTGAAAAAGATCTGAAATGTTCTCATTAAGTTTAAAGGAACAATTATTTCAGTAGATGTGATTATAAATAATGCTATAAACTATGATATTCTTATTGATTGATAATCAATAGCTTCATAAAGTCAGGACAATAATTGATCTAAATGTTCAGAAGATATAGAACATCTACTATGAACAAAAGATATAAATTTCTATCAATATTAATTAAGAAGTCCTATTCAAAATGAAGAAAGAAAAAAGTGAGCAAGAAAAAGCTTATATGGTAACTACTCAGAAAAAGAAAAAGAAGATTGAATGGATTAGTAAAGAGAACTGATACAAGAAGATCATAGAAAAATATATATTACAAGGAGTCATATTACTCAGTAGAATATTTCAGAATAATTTAGAATAATAAATCATTTATCAAGAAACTATTTTCCAAATAATTCTACCAAGATTTCATCAATTACTAATTAATGCTTAGTAACTCTCTATAATATTCTATCAAGTTCTGCTAAGTATGACTCATTGCTCAACATCTAGCTTAGTAATGATCTATCTGTTTCTTTTTTTTTCTATTCTTCTTATATAAATATTCTCTCTGAATACTTCAATAAAGCTCAGTCTAGTTAGTTATTACATATTTACTTAAATCTCCTAAAGGTAATTGAATTTCTCAAGTTCTATTCCTTAAATTTAATTATTCATTTCTATTTAGAAATTTGATAATATATAGTCTAAATCTCAGATTTCATCTGACTTAACTACATATATTAAAGTACTTCTGTACTTAAATAAGTATATTTGTTCTTTATAATATATATATTTATTATAATTAGTAGTAGCAAAAAAGTTAAATCTCACCCCCTTACTAGTACAAACTATTTTTGATTTCATGACCTCTGTAGAAGATATACAATAGCTTTAAGAATAAGTAGTATAGCTGATATAGACCTATTAAGAGACATAAGTAAGGATATAAGTAATAGAGGAGACATTAGATTCTAAAGACAAAAGACTAATAGTAGGCCCCTCTACCTAGTACTTCTAAATAAATTGAATTAATTTGAATCAAATTAAATTAAGAGTCATTCAAATTGAATTAAATTGGGGATTTTTCAATTAAAATAAAGTTTGAATTGAATCAAATTTGAATTTAATTGAGGGTCCAATTCAAAAACTATTTTTCAAAATATAATAACTCAATAAAAATATGTTCAAATTTAATTCTTCTTAGCTTAATAGATTCCTCTTATATAGCAGTATCTAACAAGCTATAGATCATTAAATTTAGATATGTTTTCATCAAGTTATTATATTTCAAAATATGGAGTTCAAATCAAATTTTGAATAGAATTGAAACTTTAATTTGATTTAAATTGAATCAAATTGAACCATTGATTTGATTGAATTGAATTCAATTTGGGTCAAATTCAATTTAATTCAATTCATTGAGAATACTATCTCTACTATAGACAAGAAGACTCAACTCAAGTTACTGCTACTCAAACTCTACAATAGAAGAAGTAGTAATGTTGAAAAGTGGCTCTTCAATATGAATCAGTACTTAGTAGTAATGAATAAATTAAATAACAAGTCAGTTGCTTATATAGGAGCACTACTATGAGAAAATATAATTATTTAGTAAAAAACAAAATTCCAAATAACCAGAGATGAGAACAAAGATCTCTCAAATTGGAATGAGTTTCAAGATTAACTTATATAGTAGTTCAAGCCTATTAACTCAAAAAAGATAGATAGAGACAGATTGGAATTTCTGTGATAAATAGAATTAATCAAGGCCTATACTACTATGTATCTTTATGAGTATAGCCTTAGAGATCAATGATATCAGCAAAGCTGAAAAGCTTGATAGATAAATATGAGAACTCAAGAATTGCACCAGGCAAGAAGTAGAACTATGAGATCTAAATACTATTAAGGAAGTAATATTGATTGCTAACTGCTTTAATATAATCTCTTTTGAAAGAAACCATTTCTCCAAACAAACCAAAAAGCCCCAATGAGGATATAGATAACTCAGAAAGATTGTAGGACCTTCTTCAATGGATTTAGACACCATTACCAAATTAAGACTTAGACTAAAGAAAAAGGAAAAATTGTACAAGAACAAAGTCTGTTTCTACTACTGAGAAGGATATATCACTACCAAATACCCAAAGAAGACTAAAAATGAGATAGAAATAAAGAAGACTAAAGATATTACTAAAAAGAAAATAGTAATACCCATTACTTAAACTGAAGAAGTATATCTGATAGTTCTAAAATTACATACTAATACTATTATATCTAAAGTAAAAACCTTAAGAGTAATTGAGTTAAACCTAATGACCATTCAAGAAACAACAATCTCTATAAGACAGTGACAACTTATAGCCATTAGGCTAGTCATATAGATATCTGAAGGATATTATAGAAGAATTGCACCATAATTAGATCTTAGTACCAAACACTATACTGACCTAGATGTAGGGGTAATTGATCTAGATTATCATAGAGAAATCAAAGCACTTCTGATTAATAATGATATACAACTCTTTGAAATCAAGAAGTAAGACCAGATTGTACAACTAATCCTAGAACAAGCCAAGGTAATAATAATTAAAAAAGTCATAAATCTAGGAGAAACTACTTAGGGTACTAAAGGATTTAGAAGTACTGAAAGTATAAGTTATAAGGAGAATATTAGTACTATCAACACTAGTCTACTACTATTCAAAGAAAAATTCAAAGGATAAGAAATAAATATTCTTATCAATCAATAGTGGCTCATCTGATAACTTCATTAGTGAAGAGCTAGTAAAGGAACTGAAGTTTATCTCTATTAGCCTATTATGATAAGTAGAGTTCAAGATTTCTATAACTAATAGAAAAGAATATCAAGTTAATAGAATGGTAGCTAATTACTTTTTGTGATACAAGAATACTTTGAAAAGTTGAATCTCTATATTAAACCTTTACAAGAATACCATATTATTCTGAAAAACCCCTAGTTATTACTATACAATCATGATATTGATTGGAGAGAAAATAAGCTTACACTAAATAAAAAAGAAAAGAAGGTCACACTGGAAGTAAAGAAGTCTACAAAAGCACCAATAGAAACTATATCTGTGATTCAATTCAAGAAGCTTTTCAAAAAGTACAAGTAAGAATTCTTAGCAATTATATGATCCTCTAAGTTAGAAATAGAAAAGGATCTTCCAAAGGTAGTCCAATCTCTGGTTCAAAAATTTAAGGATATTTTTCTGGATGATATAATAGAGTACTTTATTAGAGTACTATTATATAGTTCTGGAAGGGGATTCTGAAAGTTTTGAATATTCTGAAAGACTATTTTCTTAAGGTTAAGATCAATTTCATATAGAGTACTCTCTATGCTTATTTATTTCAAGATTAGGTTGATATCTCAACTAAAGTTCTTTCTTAGACTTGTTCTAGACTAGGCTAAATATGAGAATAGTACTTTAGTACTTGATGAGTCAGAATGCAGTTATATAGTATAAAGTGTAAACAGACATATCAAGGGATCTACTGATTGATGAGTCAGAATATAGTTCTATAGTACTAAGCTAATCTAACTTACTAATGACTGCTAAGCTATTTATAGATTTAGACACTATCTGGGTATTCTTTGATAAGATTACTATTAATGATATGATCTCTGATGAAATAGTTATCTAGAAAGATTGATTCTTGGATTATGTCTCTCTATTTATTAATATAGTAGTATATTGGAATAAAGTGATCATCCTATAGGATGTCATCATCTGCCTCATATGTTGAGTATGGTATTGATGGGCAGAGAAGAGATATATCATCTTTACTATTATTAGATTTACTGTCAGTATATCTTCAGTAAGTTACAGAGCTTTGTATTACAGAGTTATTATATACTAGTAGTTATTCTTCATGTTGCTTATACTCAAGAGGTGGAGTCATTGGTTCTATCTTAAGAGTGATCTTAAGGTACAGATATGTTCTCCTATTTCTTCATTATAGTTGAAGTAGTTAGATACAAATGTAGATTAGTACTTATACCAGTGGTCATTATTCTAATAGATCTTATAGATAGTTATAAACTGTTATAAGTCTATTAGTAAAGTTGGTAGAATGATCAAGGTTGGTAGAGATTCTTAGCTAGAGAGTATATTGATATCAGAGAGATCATTGTCTTCTACTTTATCATTATTAAACTAGATTATATTATAGATATCTTTTATAATATATCTAACTTAGAGTATTTGCAAGATATAGTCATCAGAGTACAGGAAGGATCTGTCAGAGATTTGAGTATACTTCATATATTTTCTGGTTGAGCTCTTATACTATATCATTGATTTGGCTATAGGTCAGAGTGATAACTATTTCAGTAGTAGTAACTCAGAGATAGGGAATTAAGGTACTGTATTTATAGAAGAGTTCTCAGTATTTATAAGTAATAAGTTTCTAATGTTGAGATATTTTGATAATATCTGTATTATAGTAGTAGTTAACTATAACTTCCAGAAGATAGCTGATTTGATAGTAGCTTGAGATTTGTCTAATAATAGATCTCACAAAACATATTTAAGATATTTTATCAAGCTATCATAAAATAGAGAAGTGCTAGACTATGGATATTTATAAGAAGTAAGAGTGCTGTAGCTGAGTTGATAGTGATATTCCAAATATTAGTATAGATATAATTATAGATTTCAGTAATTATGACTGAGTATATGTTTGAGAGTTGTAGTTATTATTTAATTTATTATAGTTCTCTGTTTGGTATACCAGGTATCTGGTATATATATATGTTTTTGATCTTAATTAATAAGGTTCTGTTTTTATATATTTTATATTCCATGACTTTAAGTTGACTTAGCTTTATAATTTGTAACTTCAGTTTGACTCAGCTTTATGATCTTGTATATGATTTCTAAATTTGTTCTGAGAGTGATAAGTGATTTTAATAGCTTGAGGTTATATACTTACAACTCTCCCCTTCTTAGTTTTTGATATTCTCATCATATTCTTCTAATTTAGTCCAGTGTTGTTATATCATTTGGGTGGTCAAAAATCTAATAATAACTATTTTTCTCAAAAAGTAATATACTTATAATACAGTTGCCCAATATATTAAATTTATATATTAAAGAGTTATATATTTAATGCTGTACACTAGAAGTAATTCTGATATCATTCACTACTGGAGTATTTCCTCTAAGAAATCTTCTTAAATATTTATATCTTATTTTCCACCAGTAGTATAGGAAGAATAGGCTGACTTTTAGTTTTGCTATTTTTCTAGAGGGTTAGTATTTTGTAATTTTGCAAAGAGAATACTGAGGTTTAAATTTTGTTTATAATAATTATAACAGTACTTAATAGTATTCAGAGAGATAATATATAGTATGGCAATGGTTAGTATTTTGGAATATTTTAACTAATTGTTTAAAGAATTATATTCTTAAACTAAGTCAGCAGCATTCTAGAGGTTTGTTCTGAATTTCTATATAGTATTATAGATTGGATAATCTTTCTATTTAACAAGATATTCTAGATAGTTCTTGTGGCTACATTTGTTGAGAATTTGTTTAACTTTATATTTCTTATAGTTATTTTTTTTTTTTTTTTTTTTTCACTCAGACTTCTCTCTTTATTAAACACTATCTATCATCTAAATAATACATAATACCCAACCCTATCCAATCCCCCTAGGGGGGCCCCTCCCTTCTACTCCCACTCAATGAAAGACCACTTTGTCTAACACCATCTCCACCCATCCACCACTCTGTTTGCAGATTCCTTCTACCAGGTGACGACATTTACCACCCTGGGGACCCCAACCCACTCACCACCTAGTCAGCAGATCCCCCATCAAACCCTCCCACCTTAATAACTTCTCCTGTAAACCCATCTGCCGCCCCTCCTCAAAAACAAAGAGCCAATGTCCAGCCAGCCCTACTCACACTACTAAAGTCCACCCTACAGTGAGCCAACCATTGCCCACACTACTTACTAGCTGAGATTTCAAATCCTCCCAGCGACCTCTCTCTCTATCTAGTCTCCTCTCTACACCCAGCTGATTCTCTACTGTTATCCAAAAGTCCTCCAGAACCTCATACTCTCCCAACCAATGTTTCGATGTCTACACAAATCCCCCAACCTGCCCTACATTATAACACTTCTCACAATCTAAACAGCCACCCTCCACAAGATGCCCAGCATGGAAATTCAACATGACATTCCTCCTCTTTTTTTTTTTTT
>RBNI01001512.1:0-22090 GCA_003990745.1 Jimgerdemannia flammicorona | reverse complement strand
AAAAAAAAAAAAAAAAAAAAAAAAAAAAAAAAAAAAAAAAAAAAAAGTATTCTGAGGTACATACTGGACAGGGTAGCCCAAATATATTCAACTGGCAGTATATAGGGAGGGGTCCAGGCCTGGGGGGAGGTATGAGAGGCTTGCTGGCAAGTAGATATAGTAGGGGAGAGAACAGTATGGGAAAACAGAGGATCAGGAGAACTAGCTTTGCAGACAAGATGAAGGGGCAACAGCAGGTGACTAGACTGAAGGGATGACTGAAGAAGGGCAAGGAGACAGTGATGAATGCAGGGCAGTAGTTGCCAGAGGGAGTCTCTCAGGGAAGCCAGAGTAGTGGGGCTGGCAGTAGTGTGGCTGAGGGAGTGACTGCTGATAGTGGGCTAAGTTATTGGAAGAACACAAGATCTAGTGATCTGGTTGATAGTGTGATGGGGCTGGTGGTGGTACCATTACTCAAGAAGTCAATCTCAGAGTTTGCTATAACCTTAGTTCTGGGGCTTATTTCTAAGTAAGTGGCTGGAGCTGTCTCAGTGAGGTCTCTGAAGGAACTAGAGAGCATGAAAGTGGGATTTGAGGAGGCAAGTCCACTAGAGGAAGCATTGAAGACAGGAGTGGTTATAGGAAAGGTGGTGGTCCTGATGGTGCACTGCTTGAGGTGGGACCCCAGGGTGGTTCAGCTTCTGGTAAAGGGAAGAGAGGAGGAGGAGGAGGATCTGCTGGAGGCATTGGAGGAGTAGAGTAGTGTTGTGAAGAGGAGGGTAAAGGCTTGAAAAGCATATGTGGAGGTAATACACTTAGAGATTGTTAATGAGAAGTGTATTCAAGTTGACAAGAAGATGTGGGAGAGGTCTCAGAGATACAAGCAGCAATGGGAGCTACTGGAAAAGCTAGGGAGAGAGGTGGAGAAGACTGCTGGTGGTAACAAGGATACTGGGGGAGTCAAACAAGTATCTGGGCTAGCAGAGATAGTAAGAGAGTGGAGGTGGGCCCAGCAGCAACTGAGAAGGCACCAAGTATGGATCCATATAAAGATGATATATTTGAAGTCTGCAAAGAAGTCTGGGAGGATTTCCCTACCCCACTTATCAGGAGGGGTCCTGCTGTGAGGAGATAGGGGGCAGTAGATATACCAATGTATAGGGCCCAGAGAGTGTGATTTGGAGTTCCTGAGGTGGAGCAGGGGGGACAGGTAGTGGTAGTAGGTGAGAAGGAACTGGTGGATGTCCCAGAGAAAGAGTGAGATGAGACTGCTAGTACAGGAGCTGACATGATGATACTGGATGGGGGAAGGCCAGCAATACCTGGGGTGAAGGAGGTGGAGAACTTACTTTGGATGTATCAGATGATAAATAACTTTGTGGCTGAGGAGTTGGAGAAAGTAGATCTGAGAGTTATGAGTGATGAGCAATGGACAAGAGTCCTGCATGGTGATGGAGTAGTAGAGACACTGAAGGCAGAAGTACTTGCAGTTTTCTTAGAGAAGAAAGAGTATGAGGTTGATGAGGAGAGGAGGGCTGAGCTGGCTGTAGTGGCCAGTGAGCATGCAGCCTACTGCAGAGCAGAATGACATAGACTGTAGCTCTGGCAGGATGTATGTCAGGAGTATCATGAGGATTTTGAAGAAAAGGAGAAGAGGGACCTGAATAAGCTTCTGGGGGGATTAGAGATAAGAAGAGTTGAGGAGGAGGAGCAGGCTGAGGAACATAACTTGAACTTGGCATAGGAGAGGATGGAGGTAGAGCAGTAGAGAGAGTATGGGGACTTTTTTTTCAAAAACATTATTCCCAATAAACAGTACAACCAATATTTTTTCTCTTAATGTGAATAGATTATAGGACTCTGAGAGGTATAAGAACATTTTCACTTGGCTTAAGAGTTTGGAGGCTGATCTCTTTCTGTTACAGAATGTGCAATGTGAGAATGATTTGGATCAAGTAGAGTAGACTAAGGAATGGGGTGGTGCTATAGCTTGGATTAACAAAGTGGTAATTCTAGTGAGGAGAGGTAAAGAGAATTTGGATGGAATCAGGAGTTGGGGAAACTGGTTGGTATGGGGAGAATAGAATCAACCTAGGTGGGAATTAGATAGAGTTGGCTCTTGTTACTGCTCTGCTGATCAAGGTGAGCAGATTGCATAGATCAAGGATCTCTTAGAGGAGGGTGCTCTTTTGGAGAATAGAGTCAATGTGATGGGTGGAGATTTCAATATAGTGTGAAATCCTCAGGTGGATAGAACAGATAGTGGGAGGCATGCTGGGGGGAGGAGTGGTGGACTGGATGTATGGAAGGAGGTAGAAACTCTTTGCTTCTTAGGAGATATGGGCAGAATACTGTGGGGAGAAAGGAGGATCTATATATACTAGATGAATGGTCTAGATACAAGGATTGACTGGATCTTGACAGCTGATTGCTGGGGGGTAGATATTTGGAGGACCTTAGAGGTGAAGTAGTACCTATGGTCAGATTATTGGGATCTGTTAGAATAGGGACAGTTTGGGGGGAGTGGAGATGGACCCAGACATTGGTATCTTAACTCATTCCTGCTGGCTGAGAAGAAACTGTGGGACTATTGGGTAGAAGATATATAGGAGATGATTGCTTATTAGATGTATGAGGGTATACCAGTGGGTATCCAGTAGATAAAGTTGAAAGAAGCAGTAAGAATTTACTGGGAGAGGGCTGGTAGGGATGCTGGGTGTAAGAGAAGGAAGAAGGTAAGATGGGCCTCTAATAGATTGGTTAGATTGCAGATAGAGTGGACAGAGTTATTAAACTCTGGCAAAGTGGAGAATTGGCAGTTAGCATATGCTAAGTTAGAGGTAATAGAGCTATAACTAGTACTAAGAGAAGAGGAGAAGATGTGTGTAAAAGGCATGGTAGCTAGGCTGAGGTAGTAGGTGCTTGAGGAAGATGAGAGGCCTACAAGGTTCTTGTCTAGACTCCTCCAGGTGAGAAGGGTGCAGCATCATTGGGATAGTATTCTTAATGTAAAAGGGAAGTTGGTACATAGTATACAACAGGTCTTGAGAGAGTTGAAAGAATAGTGGAGAGGTCTGTGAAGTGAGGAAGAAGGCAGTAAAGATGCTGAGACAATTGGGAATACTCTGGAAGATTGGGAGCTGACCCAGGTAGAGGGTCTAAGATATCTGATTCTACTGGTTCAAGAGGAGGAGGTCCAGTAAGTCCTTGTAGCCACTAAGCTGGGGACAGTACCAGGAGAAGATAGATTACCTTGAGACTTTTGAAAGAAGATGGCAAGGGTCCCTGGAGTGTTAGGAGAGATGGTAGCCCTCTGTGACCTTGTTTATTTGAGGGATAAGTGGGTTGGAGGACAGGATCTTAGACTGGTGGCCCTGTTGTATAAGGATAAGAGAAGGAGGGAGTACTGGAGGAACTGGAGGCTGATCATACTTCAATAATCTCTTCACTATCTAGGCTAAAAAGTCTAAGTAATATATCAGATATTATAACTTTAGTAGCTAGTAAATATATAGAATCAATATTTGTACAGTAAGAGAGATACAATACCCCCACCTTTCTCTAGTAACATTTAGGTTATACAACCTTTTAGCAGTACTCACAATACCATTTTTGGAGAAAAGTAACTAGCAATATAGTGACCAATGTGTATTCTAAGGTATATACTGAGCAGGGTGGCTCTAGTGCATTTGACTAGCAGTATGTGGGGAGGGGCTCTGGCTTGGAGAGAAGTATGAGGGGTCTGCTGGCAGGAGGAGGTGGATAGGAAGGGAGTAGATTTGGAGGGCAGAGGATAGAGAGGACAAGTTTCACAGATATGATGAAGGGGAGACAGCTGACATCTGGGCTGGAGGGCTGGCTGATAGTAGAGTATGAGGGAGCAGTCCTTAACAGTAGGGGCAGTAGAGCTAGAGGTATAGTAACTGGGGTGAGTGTGATAGTTGATGGCAATAGAACTGCCAATCTGGAAAAAAATCCAGATGTAACTACTGATGGCGAGGCTGAGAGGATGGGGCTTAGATGGATGAGAGATCTGGCAGATGGTATGATGGACCTGGTGGTGGCTCCATTACTTAAGAAGTTGATCTCAGAGTTTGTAGTTACTTTGTGCTTCTGGGGCTTAGCAGTGATAGTAAAAATAGTATTGGGGCTGATTGCTAAGCAGGTAACTAGAGCAGCATCTGTGAAGTTCCTGAAGAGATTAGAAGGAGTAGAGGTGAGCTTTGAAGAGGCTGGGCTATTGGAGAAAGTACTGAAGGCTGAGCTGACTATTGGGGAGATATGTATTCTGATGGCATGCTGTTTGAGGTGAGACCCCAGAGTGGTGCAGCTGCTGATAAAAGGGGTGTCTATGGTAACTGCTATGGAGATGAGGAGGAGAGTTGAGGAAGTCATGGCCAAGTATGGGGAGGTGGTTAATGTTGGGTTCTGGATCTAGGAGGGGACCTCATTCAGGACTGGAGATATTGATATTAGGATTCAGTTGATAGAGAAGAAAACTACTGAGAAGGCTAGAGACTGATCTTTGATAATGGTTTGGGGGGCTTTCTTGTATAAGGTGACAAGGGTGAAGGGGAGTGAGGAGGAAGAAGAAGATCTGTTGAAGGCACTATAGGAGCTGAGTGGTGCAGTAGAGCAGAGGGCAAAGGCTTGGAAGGACATTAGCAGTATGAGTAGGACTGGCTAGTCATTGGTTATATATATTTGAGAATAGAAGGCAGATGATCTTAGGAGTAAAAGTGGTAAGATAAAAGATACTGATAGTAGATATGCTATCCTGCTGGTAGAAGGTGTGGAACCTTTAGAGTAGACACTATTGATATCTAGTAAAAGATATCTGTATGAAGAGTGGTGAGTAGGTTACAATAGTTAATAATATGATTGTTTTTGAAAGAATTGAGATAGAGAAGAAGAAGTATATTGAAGTGAGATAAAGTAGGATAAATTAGGTTGGAGCTATCAGTGTAGTATAGAGATTATATATTTGTTATAAATTAGTATCAATATAGATCAGTTTGATAATAAAAAAAAATAAAAAATAAAAACAAATTAAATATATAAACAGAACTCTTGAATAGATACTTTGAAATAAAAAGAGAAAATTATCTATAAACTTAAAACTTTTTAACTAATAATCTTAATAAATGATATAAATCTCAAAATATCTTAAATTAAAAATATATTAAATATTTTATTATTAATATTATAAATTAAAAATAAATTATTATTTTAAAATAAATATTTAATAAAATTTATTTTTATAATCAAATTTAACTACAAACAAGTATCAAGAGATAATAAATGAGCTTTTCAATATATTAACTTAATAATTTGAAAAGCAAAAAATAAATCAAAGATATAGAAACAATAAAAACAAATGCCATTTCTCTTTCCAATATTGGCATAATATTGCTCTTGTAAAAATATAAGCATAACTGTTCAATATCTAAGCATCACTATCGATATCTCCCTCTAACAAGTCATTCTGTAACAGCCCATCAATGAACAGCATGTCTGGCTTGGCAAGGGTAAAGGTGGACTGGTAAACGTAAAGGCTGACATGATTTACGAAGAACTCAAGCTGCCGAATACTGGTAATGGTGCGCATAGTGAGCATTGGGCGCTTGAGCTCGCCCAAGGAAGGCGAAACCGACGGAAAGTCGATGACGGTTGCCTATTTGCGAAGAATAATGAATATATTTCAATGAAGTATTAGAATGGGTGACAGCGCAAATCATCACTGAGAAACACACTGTAGACATACCCTATCTGGCGTTACGACCCGTTGCTGAGATAGCTTCTCACCGAGCCTGTCCATCAATGCATGTGGTTCTTCATTTCGGATGTTATGGTTCAACACATCGATCGTGTCATTGATGAAGATCCATTGGTAGCTAAAAATGTGAATGAGAGAAGGTTGCAGTGACGGGGAGCGGTACGTCGTAAACCCAGTGTTGCGAGTAGAAATTTCCCTATCACTTGGGATGTTATACATACATTTGGAACGTGTCAGTCTCCAGAGTACATAAAAGATCAAGAAATTTACATGCCGCTAGGAAGATGTTTGCTTCCTCTGGCTTATCGGCCGCTTCGTCTTGCATGAACATGCTGAAAAGCCTGATCTGTACGAGTAGACACAAGCGACACGAGTCATGAACGCAGAAAGACTCGGTTAAGGTCCGTTGGTTGTATATGGCATAGCTAACTCTCTCACTTACCAACTCAGTCAATAGCACTGGCCAAAAATTTGACAAATGCTTATTGGATATGCGCACAAGCAGCACGCGCAAGCAAAGATATATCTCAATATGGACCAGCTCGGTATGACTGAGCTTGAGCAAATCAACAAGTTTTTCCTGAATAACAGGTAACTGCTGGAGATACTGATCCATAGTACCGCAGAAGATGATGTACGATAGCCTTCGCAAATTCAAGGCACGGTTGACGGATTCCTGGTCCTTGTTGGAGAAAAGAGCCGTGCTGGGGGATGTCGATATGCGGCCTAGATTGTAAGAACAAGGAAAATATGCTGAGGACGCATGACAATGGATTTGAAAAATATACGCGAATTGGTCAACTCGTCAAGCTCACCAATGATCTCGATGAACCTGTCCTTCTCTGAAGTCATAATCGTCTGAATAATAGACCGCCATTTCTTGGCTGTTGAGGCATTCATATAGAAGAATCGATTGTCCAGGAAGACGTCCCACACGTCTTTGCGCCAAGTACGGATAGTGAAAGGCATTTTCGCCATCTCACAAATTTGATCGAGAATCACAGTGATTTTGCTGAAGCTATTGTTCCGTAATGCAAATGGCGCATATTTGATGGGGGCAATCATCAACGTTAAGTCGCTATTTGCGGAGTACTACTGTTTCCGAGAACCTTTTCTGAAACGCTACACGTTTTATGTCTAATGGGCACTTACCTGGCGCGATTCTTCAGCAAAGGTGCAATGACATAGTACATTAGATTGCTTAACAGGGAATTAATGCGGTCAGGGTCGGCGACCAAACGCCGTAGATTTGGAATCACAGCTTGCGCGAGATAGGTGTTGACCTATTGTCCGTTGCAACGCATGCGTGGAAAGCAGTGAGCGTCGGAAAAAGAGGATAGGGAGAATCTGTCAATACTTTAGTATGCATTATTATCATAACTCGGTTTCAACCCTTTCCTAACATCGGTGAACCAAACCAAACCTGTGCTATCATGACTTCT
Source organism: Jimgerdemannia flammicorona (assembly GCA_003990745.1). Lineage (NCBI taxonomy): Eukaryota > Fungi > Mucoromycota > Endogonomycetes > Endogonales > Endogonaceae > Jimgerdemannia > Jimgerdemannia flammicorona. The sequence continues at coordinate 14,893 of RBNI01001512.1, read as the reverse complement.
TCTCGAGATTTTCCTGCAGCTCGCTTCTCTAGCTCGGCAATGTTGGAGGAAGACATGGACCGTGTCATGTCGTCCTTGACAGTCAACTCCGATACCAATGACGCATCTATTCCAAGGAGAGAGATTACAAAAAGAGATTTCAGCCACGTGCGTAATCATCTGTCACGATATACGGAACAAATCTCGAAAGGTGTAACTTACTCTCTGATTGTAGAGTGGAAGGCGATTCTTCCTCTTCTACGACTGTAGAACGACGGAGCCAAATCCCTTGATCAAAAGATCGTCCAGCAATTAAAATACAGTAATCGGCGGCGCGTTGGTAAACGTCCTATTGCAGATGAAACCCGACGGAGTTACTGACATGAGCTGCCAAGCAATTAACACATTTGGCAAGGAACCAGGGCCAAACAACATGGTTAAGCGTAGAAGACCAAAGACGTAAGACTTATTCAAAGCATTCTCGTTATGAATAATGGTTTACCTGCGCTTCTCGTCGTACTTTTTTATCCTCAAAATAAATGGTGGTGGAAAGCCTCTCGCATATGATTGTCAAGAACCTGGATACGCGAATAAAAAATTGCACGAAGGAATGATATCCCATTGTTCAAGGGCCAAATTAAGTTATCGGATAACGCCAAACCTTGAATACGTCATGATATGATAAACCAGGTATCCCAGATTACAGTGAAACACACCTTAGCAACGAGGGGAAGTAGTATTTATAAATTGACGCATTCGCAAAGTAATCCTTCACAAACATCAAGCACTGAGGCCAGACGTCGATCAAGACGTCTGATTTGGGCAGCGATTCGCAATAAATTTCAGCAAAGCGCAGGATTGACGTGTCGGCCCTGGTTGTAGTGTGATATCTCCGATATCAGTAATGCTGATATACATTGTTCTCATAGACGAAATTAAGAAAATGAAATTCACATACAATTTACCAGGTCTTAAAACGACTCTCCTCGTGCGGTTGCTTGTCTGCATCCCTGGAGAGCGAGTACGCGCGCTCTCCAGCAATGTGTTGATAACGGCTTGCGGCGTGCTAGTAGGTATTGCAGCAAGTACCTCAAGCGTCGTCGTTCCAAGTTGAAGATTTTGTATCTGCACTCAACAAGTATTCGTTCGTCCAGGGTATATTTTTTAGGAAACAATCATAGAATTAGCTGAATGCTCTTCCAAAATAAAATGAAAATATTATCATAAAACTTACATCTAGATCTAAGGCTGGTGGGTTCTCTAAAAAGAATAACTCCACAATTGCCTCAATCAGTTCAACCTGGAATGTCTTGAAAAGTCGTTCAAGAAGTTTTTTTATCCGCGAGCGTACCCGGTCGGAGGTATGGTTGAGGGCAACGGTAAGAGCACCAAACGCATCTTGTCCCTTAGCTAATGGGTATTTAAATACTATCCACACATCCAATATTATCTGGATAATGGCTGGTAAGTGGAATAGGAGAGTATCTCGCGCCTGAGAGCAACGGAATCGACGAAAAGGAAAGTGAAAGTGAAGCATGAATATTTCGATGTCTACGGCGCTTTTTACACTATCTTGTTGCAATAAAATCAGTGTTCCCCCTGTTACTAGCATACCTTGTGTTCCGTCATACTCGCATCTGTATTTCCCGTCTCCCCTGAAAACAAGAACGCAAACCCACGTAAAGTTGTTGACGGCGAATCCGTCGGAACCTTCGTAGTGGCCGACCCTGTCGTCGCTGCCATCCCAGATGCCAGCCCGCTTGCATTCTCGCTACCGAACCCACCTCCACCAATTCCTGTCCCTTCGTCCAGCATCCGCGTATCCATCAAGCAGAACATGATAATTTTCTCCAGCCCGCTCAAGAATATGACGGTGTCCACGTCAACCGTCCCAATGGCCCCCGACAATACGAATAACCCAAGATTCTCGTCAGGCCTGGCTGCATCTTTGTAGGAGCCTGTGATTTTAGCGGCGGCTGACAACGATGGTTCGAATAATTCGCGTCGTAGATCCTCTTGGGCCTTGGTCAACTGTTCACAGATACACTGCATCACTGGCATGAGGACTCGTTTGAAACAGTGTCGCAGGCAAGGTAGGGAGGTTAAAACAAAATCCATCCAGTGTTGCAACACGGGCCTGTTTGTAGGCACCGATAGCGCATCTGTGATGCAACGAACAAAGATCAGGGATGAACCGGTGGAACGTAAAGATGCGACGACAGATTCGCTGGATCCTGGGCCCGATAACCCAACGACGCGAGGCGTGGTCATACTAAAAAAATGTGTCTGAGGGTCTAGAAGACTGCCATCTATTGATGGCGTTTTTCGGTGAGTAGAGATGACCGCCTGTCGTTGCGGGGTGCTCGGCCCAACGTTGGAGCTCGTGTTTGAGGCAATAGTGACGGTAGCATGGAGGATGTGGAGAAGTCGTATCTGTAAATCGAGGTTTTCGGCAGCAATGCAATATAACAATTTGCGCATAGCGGCGTCGTGGATGAGCACGACAAGGTGAGCGTCGATGCTCTCGCTTCGTGAAACTATTTGGTGCAGCAACTCGGCGGCATGCATGTGAACTGCTGAATTCTGGAACCCCATTGATGATGTTAACATCTCAGGGACCTCGGACTCCATGTAGCTAAAATATTGTAACGAGTTAGGCCTTCATCGCAAGATGTATCAAAGCAACAAAATCACGTTTTCACAATACATTTCCTATTTCAAACATTCAAAAGAAACCTCACCGTATTGCTATCCGCACAAAGAGTTCAATGTAAGACATCGACGATGATTCCACAGAAACTGTGGCAGCCCAAATCATTAATATCAAGCGTTGAGATTTATCTTATTGTAGATTGCAAGACGCAGGAACCTCCCCTCACCATGCAACAGGCCCATATGCGCAGCTAATGTCGCAATTTGACTACCAAATGGTACCGTGGCTCCACGCACAGATTTGAGAAATCCTTGCCCACCAAAGCGGGCGACAGTTAGCAGCGTATTAAACATGTAGTCGACTTGGGCTTGATTGAATGGCCGCAAGTACAAGTAATAACCAATGGTGACGGATGGCGCCGTCTCTCCAGCCTCAAGCGTTTTTTCGGTGGATTTGCGCAGGATGGAACGGTCGAGGAGAACGGCGAGTATCGGATCCAAAAGCCTAGGGTAAGTTGTAGTGTCAGCAGCCGTAATAGGCCATCATACTAGGGCAATTGAACCATCAACTGACCTCACATATGATCTGAGATTACACCGAACCCAACTCTCGCCCGCGCGTCGATTTGTCGAATTCTCGTCATCGCGTAGTGTGTCCAACATCAAGAACATGGGCCTAGCGAAGAAGGTACTCGCTTCTGGTACGTCTTCAGATAACCGCCAGAAGATGCCAAATCGCTCATACGAGGTCAATCGCAGAGCAGTGTCGTGCTGAATCAGGTACCCTGCAATTACGGTCTCGACATGGTGCGAACGCGTGACGTCTTGTACCAGCCAGAGAAGCTGCACCGTACGCAGGTGGAGCGCTGGAGTTGACGGCGACAGAAAGCTCCAGAGCTATAATTTAGATAATAATATGTATCGTATGAATCAATAGAAATCGCTAAGATGTCGTTGTCAAGTACGAGAAGAAATGTAAGGCCACAACATTAGGAAGGCAAGCAAGCGGAAGAACCATTGGCATACCTTATCAACGACCAATTTCGCCTGCGTCAACGAGCTCAAGACCGCCGGCACCACCAACTTTTTCTGCACGATCAAATCGACTACGGTTGACAATGCCGAATCAACGATACCAAAGTTCTCTGCCTGGTAACAACATTTTAACAATGCGTTCAACCACTCGCCCTCAAACTCCTTATTATTTGTCTGTTTTGTTCTGATCACACCACCCTTTTGTGTCTCGGCGCTCACAAATCCAGCTACATCCAGTAGGAGCTTGCAAGCATTGCCCATCACTTGTTCAAGTCGCGCAGTTTGTTGCACGGTCTCGGACAGTATATATCGAGTCACTAGGCCTTGGATGAAGCGCTTAATGCGCAGAAGTAGTTCTGTCACAAGCACGATGCCTCGGATCGTACTAAACTCGCGACCAGAATTGACAAGAGCCGATTCATTGGTCTGAGTCGGAACCCCCGGACTACATTGGTAAAAATCTTGGACGTAAGCGAGCACATCCGTCCCAGGGACGAATTGAAGTTTTGTGGGTGCAGCGTGCGTCGTAGCCTCCTCGCTCTCCTGCGGTTCTGCCGAGTCCAATTGAGTTTCTGGCTTCGTGGAAGACGCACGCCGCTCCGAGAAAACGCTTGTCGGAATATAGTGTAGTATTGTCAAAGCAAGGTCGAGAGCGCGTTCGATTTGCGAAATATAAATCAGAAAATCGGGACCACCGATGGAAGCCTATATATGCAGAATTCCAACGTCAGTAGATAGATCAACCGTACGCATTCCTTGTACACGATGCTGGTCAGGCCAATCACAATGTTAATGTAAATTAACTATGCAATGCGTGCCTCAACCTTACTGACTAACGCCAACAAAAACAACGGTAGATGTATCTGTTGAACTTCCTCATCATGCATTTTAAACGATCGCAACACGAAATCTACTAAATCAAGAGCCTAAGCAAAGAAGATTAGGTGTCCTATTAGTCCATCAACAAGAATAGTGAGAGATTCTGGAGGCGCATTGGAAAAAAAAAAAAAAAAAAAAAAAAAGCCGAGGAAACCCTAGCCCGACTCACGAAGGCGTTGTCCGGATCGGTGCTTGGAAATTTGGTGTCCACAAGCGCAAAGAGTTTCATCCAAATTAAGTATGGTTCCACCATATCCATGAACATATTGGCAGTTTGTAAGATCTGTTTGGACAAACCAAACGAAAGTGTGCATCGTGTTATCGAAATAGAAATTCAGAACCCACGTGTCAATCAACGAATGAAACGACTAATATAAACCCACCTCTCCTCCAAAATCACCTCTCTCCACGTGCCCCTTCAGGCTAATGACGATATCAACAAATAGATCCTGAACCACAGGCTGCCCAATCTCCCATTTGTCCATAAGGGAAATCAAAATCTTGTAAGGCCGCTGGGCGTCAGCGACCCCGCCAGCCTGTGAGAAAAATAGCCCACGTAGGGCAGCAACGAAGGCAGGGCGGCCGCGGCGTGACGAAAATTGACCAGACTGTTGGTCGGCGATGTCCGTGGGGCCTGCAATCGGATATATAAGTGCAAATCGGTAAGAGATTCGAAGAGCAAATTGCGAAGAGAATGGCATTTAAAATTTGCGAGATCGTTATGATTAATGCAGAAACAAGCTGGTGACGCCGCAATCGCATTTCTACCAGTTGTTTAAAATATTTTCTCACTCTCCATTTATCAACGTACCGAGCAACCAAGCATAAAGTCGTCGGTTTAAGGACATGTCCTTGCGGAGCACCACACCCGCAGCAGAGCGCATCAGTAGTATGAGATCGTCTTGGGAAATTACTCTACAACAGTGAGACGGATGACATAAAAAAGTTACTATAATGACAGTGAGAGCAGGGTAATATCGGGATCTCCGTACGAGAATTGTATACGCTAGATTAAAGCTGTTGTTTCTTTATAGATTCGGTGCTACGATCCTCAAGGAAGGACCATAAATAAAATACTATGATAATCCAAAGGAAATCTCGCAAAAACTCACGCATTCTCTAACGGTACATTCTGCACCAACAACTCTAGTAATCCACGCTGCACTAACATTTGGGAATCACCGAGAGTGGCCGCGAAGGCACGGATCATGAGAGAGCCATCTTCGCCAAGAGTAATTTTGCTATCTGCGAGGCCAGAGAAATTACGATATTCAGTATGGATATCGCAACTTGAACCCTCCAACCCTCTCCCCATAAATAAATAAAGGAGGGGTGTGGGCAACATTCTCTTATGCATGGCGACCAAGAGTCTCACAAAATCAAATTACAACCCGTTCCTCATTTATCCCCATTCAAAGCCCCAAACCCCAAACCCAACCTACCCTCCTCAGCAGACAACTTTGGCATCCTTCGCACCAAGTAATTTATCGCCGGGGCACGTAGGGGTGCGCTTGTTATAAGAACGAGCCAAAGACATTGAAAGAAATAAGGTGTATCGACGGTCTTCGATAGTAGATCGAAAAGAGATATCACCTGTGTGAAGATCAAGCAACCGTGCGTAAGCGAATGCAAGATGGGGAAGGAAGGAAAAGAAATGGGGGGAACAAAAGAACGGTACATTTGGCGCTTGTTGTATATGGTATGGATGCTTGCTAACTTGCTGCTCATGAGATTTAGCATCGCGCGTTGCGCGACTGCACACTTCCTATCCCGCGCTCATCTAACTCCCATATGCACATGAAAAGTTCAGACGAAACCATGCACAAAGATTTCGTTTGATAGCTGTACCCGAACGATTCATAGCCACCAATTGCCAATCCAATTCCCCGTGCCTGTATGATCTTTGCAGCCACATTCAACGTTACTGGCACCACCCACCTTATCAAAATATTCGCTTCCCTCCTCCTCGATCGCCGGCAGCAGAGCAATGATGAAGCTGCGCATTGCAGACTTTAGTCGTTCGCGCAAAGGAAGGTAATGATGTTCGAAAAGGGCAAGAAGTTGTGGCTTTATGCGAATGAATTTAGCAAGATTAGGAAGGAAGTAGAAGGTTATGAGCTGAATAAAAACCTACAATCACAAAGTACAAAGAATATGCTAGGAAATATGGTAGCAAAAATAGACACCTTAACGGACATGGCAGCATATTGCACGAAAGGGAACAGACCCGATGACCAGAGCGGAAGGTCGTCGGCGAGCTGATCAGGCTAAGCAAAAAAAAAAAAAAAAAAAAAAAAAAAAAAAAAAAAAAAAAAAAAAAAAAAAGGATGTTGTCGAAGTGGAGGTCGTTTTATGAATCACCCGTGCCACACACAAATAGAATACTATATACCTCTCCGTCGTTAATCGCTCTAGTACATCGCTAACAAGCTCCACTTACCCCAATCGTTTCAAAAATATACCCATAAACTTCTAATGTCTTCTGATGCACTCCCGCCGGGAGTGCCGGGTTTAGACATTGTGCTAGCCTCTTGGCAACCGTCAGTTTTCGCGGAATGGCGGGAAACTGGGGATAGGCTTGGAAGGCCTGTTAGTAGATCAAAAATCAAAATGTGGCGAGACATTGAGGCATAGGTAGGGGGCCGATCGTGTATGGGATGCTCGGTTCGCATGAACGGCATTGCTTATGCGCAACTCATTGAACCCAAAGCTGAAACGATGACTTGCTCAATTGATAATAACGCATGTTAATCTACCCGTAGAAGTTTCCCAAGAAACGCGATTACGTCCGCCCACTCGTTTACGTTGTCAAACGACTGAAGGTTTTTTTCGACCAGCTGCACGTACTTCTTGTATCGAGGGTCTTTGCGATATTCTGAGGTTTGAGGGAATTTAAATATAATCGCAGGAAAGTAATGTGTTCGAATTTTGGGATTGAGATTTGGAGAGTAACGGGCCACTTTGGTGGCGCAATGCGAGACAAACAGTAACGGCGAAGTATGAACAAGGCCTTTGAAGGGGATTGTCACCTTCATTTCGCTGCTCAAACTGGTGCGCTCTGCCAAAAGGTGTTCCCGGCAACGGCGATGATGATCTGCTCTCCTCTTTTTCGACCGTCTGGATACGTAAGGTCTGCGAGGTGAAGTAGTCCGCATCGCGTTGTGCGTTGTCGGATGGACGTGTGGGCAAGGTGTCCTCCATATCTTGGTCTAGTTGACCGTTGTGATCAGCCATGGTGATTCTTAACGGACCAAAGACAATAAGATGGTCACTGATTTATGTATTGGATGGGTGGCCGTGACTGCCTTTATCTGAAGTTATGACATCATTGTTATAAGTTAACAAGATTCCTGCTCTACGACCTCCTCCACCCATGGGGCCACATTTCCACAGATCGCTGGATGCATGGCCTTCCCAGCCATCATGGCCAACGCGAACGCTAGTGGTCGCGGCACCGAATTGCCAATGATCCGGTATTGCTCGGTCACCGTCCCCACAATCACATCGCTATCCAGAAAGCCTGAGCAACGCCATGAAAGAAACATAAGTTCGAGCAATTAAAAAAAAAAAAAAAAAAAAAAAAGGAGGGCAAGCTACAATCCCTCACCTTGAGCACGTGCCGCTTCCCTCACGCTCAATACCCGATTCTCCTTGTAATGGAGCGATGGGGGGCAGTTCAACCCCCGTGTTTGCATCAAAGTAACAATGGTTGGGAATTGGCCCGATGCCTTCACACGTGTGAAGTCCCTGAATTGTTGTTGGGGATGCTGCCTCCGCTTCTCCTTCCACCTACACACATCGACAGAATAAATCGCTTTAGCTCACCCATTGACGTATGCCCTTCCATACACGAAATTTATCATTTTTTCGTCCTACCGTTGCACGAACCTGTTCAACGTGACGAGAAATGTATGATTATATGGTCAGAAAAGTTTGATGCAAGAGGTGACATGTTTTATTGGTGGGCAGTTGAATACATACTCGCAATCCAATGCAGGATGGTCTGGATATCTTTCGATTGCGTCTGCCAAACCGCTTCCCTCGGGGCTGGTTGGTATCATGTTCATGAGAGCTTGAACATGTGGTGGGCCGGACGGAGCGACGACATGATCGGGGTATCGCGGGTCCTTGTTGATTAAACGCAAAGACATTATAAGCGTTCAATGAAGAATGCTAGAAATTCTTTCTGGACAGCAAAAGAGACAACTCACCACCCGTGATCCCGTTCCAATCGCGGGGAGATCGCCGATGGCATATTCTACGGTGAGCATGGGGAATGAGGCGAAATCGTAATTTCCCAAACCAAGTGTCCTGAGTAGCGACGAATCAATTTTATGTGTGAATGCAGTTGGCTGGATTGATTGATTAAAAAAAAAAAAAAAAAAAAAAAAAAAAAAAAAAAAAAGCCTCCCAATCAATCAGTGAATCTGTACATACTTTTCACCATTTGCCAGATTCACCACTTTAGCCCACATTTTGCTGTCTTTAGTAACATGTGTAACTGGTGGCATCGTGGGTAATGGATAGCCGGGAGCTTTCATAGCATTCAAGATGTCAGTTACAATCTGGTATTCAGTTGATTGGCAGGTCTTTATAGGAGATAGGGAATCAAGTCCAGCATACCTGCACCCCAAATGAACACACGGCATCTCCTCTAAACGAAAACAGGAACATCGTATCTGTTATTTTTTATAATAGATTCCTCTGTCTATCTCAAATATATTATACAACGACTCACCTGTGCACAGCCATGATTCGCTGCATCCAACACCCCCCATCGGACTTGGTATCCCAGTTCCGCCAAGCAGCCAATAAAATGGTAAGCTGGGAAAAGGGCATGTTCCTCTGTATTCGCATCGTCCGTGTAATACTTCATACGAGACAGATTCGCGACATTTTCTATTAAAAATAATTTTGGTCTGCAACACAATTCAGTTATTGGTTGGTGTGTTTTGAGAACCATCTTTATCGGCTTCATTAAGTCAAATCAGAATAGAATCATTTGGATTTTCCTCCATCATGTATGTATATCCCGCTTGACAAGGACAATATTAACGACTCCGACATTTATTTTCTTACCGGTAAAACTCGATGTAAGATGCCACGGACGAAATGAGAGAACTTTTGCGAAGCGCATTCTGCACCATGTGGGATTGAAGTAGACGTATCAGAGAAGGTTGCAAAACTTCGCCATACTGGACAGATTACTTAATGCACATCAAACCAAGCCCTACCTCTGCCGTTTTGTTCAAATTTAATTTGGAGAATCCCTGACAAGGATTTCCTGCGAGAATGAAATCGACCTCGCCCTGTTCATAATTTATGCATATAATTATTGTATTATTATTATTATTATTTTATCGTGTATTAAAATTGGAGAGAATTTGAAATGCAAGTTAGTATTTGATTCACCAAAAGTACAGATGATACTGGCAAAGTAACAACCCTCACCGGACGCATGGGCCAACCTTCCCTCTCCTTATTTAAAATGGCGTCGCGGAGTAACTCATTGACACTGCTTTGAAAGATATTGTGCTTGTTTTTGCAATTCCTGGCATATGTCGCCAACGCAGCAGGGTCAATGTCGACGGCCCTGTGGGAAGAGTGCAAATTGAAATCATGTGTTGTGTGATTTCTTGTTGACGAGGCAATAATAATAAATAATAAATAAATAAATAAACCCGTGCCTTACCAACAACATTCCCCGAACCCAGCACTTTCGAACCCTCGCCCGAGGCTACCTCCCCCGCAATACAAATCCATCCCACGGAGTTTAGGTATTTTTGCGGTTTTCGACTCCCATGTTGGGAATAAGTGCATCCACTTTGAACTTTCGTGGAGGAGTTGAATTCGGCCAGTCTCGATGTTCAGGACCTTGTTGAAAAAGAACTAATGCATTGATTCGATAAACGTTGGTATGGAGATCGGTGGATTGTAGTCCCGCGCCACGACAGTATTACTATAAATAATTCTCGTTTCGCCAAAATGATAAAGTAGCATTGTCCAATTTCCGCTCCTCTGGAGTCCTACGTAGATTTTGCCTACGAGCCCTAAGTAAAGGGTACACACAAATATATACGTCCACCCTTGTACGCACAGAGACACTGACTAACGCACAAAATACTCAATGGCTGTTATAATAAACTGGAGCGAGGTCTTCAAAGGTAAAACAAAAGGAAATACTCACAAAATTTCCGGCGCCATGATATTGTTGGTGTGGTGGCAAATCTGTTACTGGGTCCCAAAACTCTACATGGCAATGGTCCATGTTTTCGTGAATGTGCTTGATGAGCTTGCCCAAGGGCCATTCAACAATCCTTTCAGTAAAAAGCACCTCGTTCATGAGGATGCGAGCAGGTTTGGACGACCCATCGAATTTGATATCGTCACGGACCTTCAAGGTCAAATGGAGGCTGGGAAGGTGTCGGAGCTGGATGATTTCACTTGCTTTGTCGATTCTCTCGATGACAAAAAGGCTGTACAAAACATCCTTGTTAGTTTCGAGGATCAAAATGCAATCGCTAATAGTGTGTGTTGACAAAAACTTTGCAGCGCGCTCTTGAGGTGTTGGCTCGTAACACTGGCAGCGCAATCGACGAGTTTCTCCCGCATAGATGTGGTCATTAGAAAGATCTTCCAATGTGCTCTGATTATGGTCATAGAAGCGACAACAGAAATAGTACTGTGGAAGATCTTGCGTGTATGGAAGAATGCCACATTGATTATCACAAAAAAATGCCGGCAACGTGAGCAGCGAAGACACCAGTAATGATATTTACCGGGACAGGAGGGTTCACCAAAGGCGACATTGACTTTTCTGATTATCGCTGCAACAGGTTGGTCGGGAGAATGGCTACATTCGCAATGATGCGTGTAGAAAAGCTTGGGTTCACCATGTTAGATGAAGTGCGGTGTTTCAAGTAGAATGTCAAAAACCGTTGTTTCCATTTCTTCGAAAGACGGAACGGCTTACAATCAAAGCTTCATCTCCACACTAAATGTTAATTACCTCGCGTTTATGACCCACTTCATCTACCTTACGTACCCACCGCATTATGGTTTGGTTAATATCGTACATCCATAACAGTCGAAAGCATGCTTCAGGGGCCACACCTTGACCCTTGTCACGCATGGATCTGTATTTTTTGAATATTTCCAACACCCGACCGATCCACACACCGCCAGCCCCTGCCCACTTGTGATCCTCGTCCTCACTAGGCGGCATCTGGACGCAGTCTCCGATTCGTATGATCACGCCATCGACCACGACTTCTTCAAAATGCTCACACAAAGTTGCATGCCGTTTTGGCTCACCAATCTCGCAACTGTTGCGAAATTCGATCTGTAATTGATCAAGTTCCCGGAGTTGGTGCGCAGGCACCGAGTTTTTGAACTTCTTGGTGTTATCAATGTGAACGCCGAGGAAATTGTTGCGAATGGATACGCCATGATCGTACCGCTTCAGGATATTTCCGAACATTGGTTGGAAGTATTTATACGCAGTAGGCGTAACTACGGTATACTCGTGAGGAGAAAGGTTGGTTTTCGTCTTTTTCATCCCAAAGGCACAAAGCTGCGCCTCCTTAAAGCAAGCATCGCTCCAAAATGGATGTTCAGCAATGTCCTGCTTCCCTCGTTGTGGAATCTGCCAACAGATCTGCCAGCAGACAAACTTTGCATGCTTCACCACATTAGGGCGAAAGTCGTGCAAATCGAGATCAGGCACCCAATCTGCCAACGCGGGGCTTACACCATGGTACGCTATCAGGAATTGCTTAAAGGCCCCGCCACGGCAAAGATCGTTCACAGTTGCCTCAGGGTAAAGCTCGAGGAAATTGAGTAGATGCTTCATGAAGTTGATTTTCCACGTGAACCGATCGAAAAGATCCTTGTAGTCTGCAAGTGGTCTTCCAAGACGATACCACACTCCATTGCGTTTGGAAGATTTGATCCAAGCATATGCCACATGATCGGTCAGCTCAAGACCGCCGACGGAAAACTGGTCGACAGCAACAGCCAGAACCGGTATGCTGGCTTGATGAGCGGGAAACGAGATAATGCCGTCAAAATTTAGCTTCGAGATTTTCTCCATGATCTCGATAGGTTGATTGCAATTGTTGTAAACAACAAAATCGTCTAGGGAGTACTCTATGTAATTAGCTGGGGCATCGTCCGCTGATTCACTATTGCCACATTGCTCGCCAGGACCGAGGCCCTGTTGGTCATCCTCTAAATCAATCGGCTCCGCTATAGATTTGCTTCGTACAGATGTAGTCCTTTTCGTCGGCTTGATCTGCGATTGTCGCTCTAAATTCCGAATGGCTGCTCTTTCATCACAACCACCTACGAAGATCGAATTGTCACGCCAAGGGCACGACCTTTTCAAACGTTTCGCTGAGTTGCACTGAAGATCAACGTCATCTCGGGAGGGAAAGGCCACCGTTTCAGAAACAAAGCGTGAGCGTCGACGAATTGGGATCTCGACAGCGTCAAACACCAGCCGAAGGCGTGGTTGCGCACCTCTTTGGAGCTGAAAATCCAGAACATTACAAAGAGAAATATGTTAGCGCGTGTGTAAGCGTCCATATGGCTTTACGTCCCAGATGAGATACTGAGAATTTACTTACCTTGTGAGTTGAGCCCTTCGTCGCACGGTTGATCCGTTTAAAATTGTCAAGTAGTTAGTCTCTATTATAATACTGCCGGCAATGCGCTTCGCTTTTTCGTTGAGAATAGTGAGGGCGATGCACATCACACCCTGTTTCTCCGCCTAAAACACTACATACTTGTGTTGACTCTTCGATATCATTCTCGTCGTCGCTAATTACTATGGTCTCCTGAAGCAAACGCGTTGGGTCAGCTGAAGTATAACTTTTGGGATGCAAAACAAACATAACTTTTGGTATGCAAAACAAACAAACAGAAAAAAATGAAATAAAAAAGAAAAAATAAAATAAAAACTTACCATGTCCCTAGAATTCTTCGAGACAATGTTGGCAGAGGCCATGGCGCGTCTGTTGGCATATGGATGATAGAGGTGTCATATGACTGGTCGCGTTTGCATCAAAAGTCATTTTATCACGTGATCGTGTTGTCAGCACACCGAAAAGGAGTCTTTGCAGTCTGACTATGCAAGAGGTCTAGATAGTGAGTATAAGTCTATAAGTAGCCATAGCATGCCCACTATTGTGCATACATTCTCACCCTTTCTCTTCAAATGTATTTTTCTATATATCAGGCAATAAAAAAGCTTAGTATTTTATTAGATATCTTATATCATTAGCTCAAGTAAGAAAAGATTACTACTAAGACATCTCTCTTTTTTTTTTTTTTTTTTTTTTTTTACAGACCCAAAGTCCTGTGGATTTTATTGAAAGGGAACCTAGACTATATAGGCTGAAACCCTCTTCCATCACCCCTCAAGTACTATATTCTCATTATTTTAGGCTAGCTATTATTTAGTAACTTAATTATACTAGACATAGCAGAGCATTATTGCCTATATCTCATTCTGCACACTATGTTCTCTCTACCACCAGGGGGGAACAACCATATGCTCATGACTAAAGGTATATATCTAAAACCCCAACATATATATAAGGCTATACCTGAGCTAAATAGAATAGTCTTTACCATTCTAAGAAAAATAATAAGTAAAGAAAAACCCCCATCTAGTGCTTTGAATGAGTCAATTTGAATCAAATCTAGATTCAATTCATTACATGACAGTTTGATCCAAATCTCAAATCTGAAGCAATCTGAATTAACTCAGATTAATCTGAATCTACCCTATCCAAATTACCTCATCTAAATCACCCATCTGAATCACTCCATCTAAATTACTCCATCTGAATCACTCTATCTGAACCACCCCATCTGAACTACTCAATCTGAATTACTCAATCCAAATCACTCAATCCAAATCACTCAATCTGAATCACTCAATCCAAATTCTCTAATTTAAATTCTTTAATCTAAATCCTCATCTGAATTCTTCAACCAAATTCTCTAATCTGAATCCTCCACATGACTTATATGCTGGATATATCTATATACATAATATACATATATATAAATATATGCATGTATATATAAATACACAAACATACAAATATATATATTGACAGATTAGTCTTCAATAGTTCACAGTACTAATAATATATACTTTAAGTCAAATATCTCTGATAGTTCCACACCTTCTATGTAATCCTTGCTCTGAAATCTAGCAATATTATGCTAAGATAGGAGATGATATTATTTGTAACTATTATAGGTAAAAAATTAAGACATACCTATTGATATACATAACTGACACTTTTGTTTGATATATACATATTTTTTTTTTTTT
>RBNI01001511.1:0-22095 GCA_003990745.1 Jimgerdemannia flammicorona | reverse complement strand
TTCTTTTTTTTTGGCATAATTTCTCAGTTTTACATATATAATATGGCACAATCAAAATGGTAGGTAGTCTATTAGTTTTGGTAAATTGCATAAGAAAATCGTGAAAAGAGATAGATAACAGGCGAGATGAAACTAATGGAAATGCTCAACGCGATTATACTGCACAGGTCGCTGAGAGCCACCACGACTTATCTCCCGGGCCCAACCCCCACTTCATCTACAAACTCCCCCACCCTGACGCCATCGGCGGGCCAAGCCAACATAGCCCCAATTATCGGCGGCGTAATAGGCGGCTTGGCTGCTTGCGCGTTTGTCGGCGTCATTTTTCTGTTCCGCAAGCGTTGGCGCCAGAAGAGCATGAATTGGAATGCGTACCCAAATTCGTACCCGAATGCGTACCCGAATGCGTACCCGAATGCGTACCCAACTGCGAACCCGAACGAGAACCCGACGAACCCGAACGAGAGCCCGACGAACCCGAACGAGTACCCGACTGCGAATCCGAACGAGCACCCGACTGCGAACCCGAACGAGTACTCGACCGCGAGCCCGATCCATACCCGTCCCCCCTACATCAACGGGCAGGGAGATAAATGGAACCCGCCGGTACAGAGAACAAGTCACCCATAATGAAGGACGCGAGAAGCCGACACAGGCGAAGGCCGAGGAGGTAGAGGAGATAACCAGGAGGGCTAAAGTGACAAAATGGTAGAGGGATAGAGCTTAGTGTATGCGGGAAGTAGAGTCAGTAATTAAGGGAATAGTTATTATAATTTGCTATTTAGTTAACACTAAATTAGTTTTTATTTTTATTTTTTATTTTTGGTGATGATGGGATTAGTAGTGTTGTGAGCACGACCATTCGCTGAAAATAGCTGTCTGATGCGTCTGGTAATCAGGGGCGTGTTTGTTATTATTTTATTTATTTTATTGTCCCTGAGGGCAAACAGTTAATATAATTTCTTCCACTGTTTTGATTGGCTGAGAAGTTCGGTCCAGCCTAACCCTTCTCTGTGTTGCAGCACAAACGGTTTATATCCTGATGTCAAAACTATATATGTATCCAGCGTGAATTCTCCCGAAGTCGGCGTCTTGGCAACAACGGAACCTTGTCGATGGAGAACAAGCAGTCAAATGCCATAAATGGCAGGCATTGATGCATAACCGTAATCAAAGCTACACGAAAATAATGAATGATACAAATAATAATTGTCTTTGCTCTCACTTGGCACGCAATAACGAGGTCAGAATTTCGACGAGCAACTAATTAGTTCGAGGAGGTTCGAAACAGGCAACAACGGTCAAAGATTAATGTCTTGCGTAGCAAGCACTCTAACAGAGTGCACTCGTCGTTACTACTTTTCCCAACAAAGGGTTTTCAGGTGGTATATGCTCCCAAAAACGGACAAGAGAAACTCCAAAGAAACTAAGATAATTTTGTCTCACGAAAATTCATCGAAATTATCCACGAAGTTACACCCCGTGTTTTATGGGTACCAATCAAGCCAAGGCCCACTGAATTACTTATCGAAAGAGGAGGCGCGGGAAAGGAAAACGGTTGCTGTGGCCGTCGGCTTCTGAACGCTGTGAACCATTCGCAAGAACGTGGTCTGTAGAGTGGAAAATGATGCTAGAAACTGGCCAGACATTATATAATTAGCTCACAGATGCCACATGCTTCTAAAATGTACGTGAATATCTGACGCGTAAGCGAAAGGCCACGTCGTCGACAACAGTTACATTAAACGCCATTTGTCAGTTTGGAGTTTCGTGCGACATGGAAGTGACAGAAACAAACCCTCATGGTTGGCCGCTCTATGATGTTTTATGGTTTTTTTTTTTTTTTTTTTTTTTGAGAGAGCCTTTGCTGGTGTTATCCTTCGTCGGCAACTCGATTAGTTGAAGAAACCGCTCTTCATCTATTGCTTTGCTTCGTTGCTCTTTTCTACTTTTTTACTCTGTTATGTTTATTTTCGCTTCCGAAACACCGGCCTTATCTGCTCTAAGCCAATTGAAGAATATATTGAGACCAACTTATTATGAAGTACTTCAGTCCAGGCTTCCACACATACCTTTTGAGATGGTTCGATTTGTTGATTAGAACGAGCCCGTCCCCCAGGTGAAATGTTGTGAAACAAGGTTTCTACATTTGCCCATATATAATAATTATATTTACAGTTTAAATGTGTTGCACCAGTTTATGTACATATGGTGAAGCCTAATTGTCAATCAAATTACGAAAAATACAGTTTCCTGAAATGAAACACCGACTCCTTTCTTTGTTCCTTCCACCATGATTGTCCTTGCATTTGCACTGGGTTGTTTTTCACCTAATCTGCCATACTTCCAAGGGTAGATATCTGCTATATTACAGTATATAACTATTGTAACATAGCAGATGCTTAACCTTTGAAGTACATCAGATTTCTGTATCTTGAAAACTTACTCTTCTTTGACTCCGCAGAGTCCTTGAGGTGCAGGGATGGGTGAGTTCGAAGTGTATCTGCCCGCAGGCTTACTAGTTCCTTTGCTTTCTCTTTGCTTGAACTATTTTGATCTGAGGTTTATTCACTCAAAGATACTGGGTTATTTATACAAGTTTGCTAGCTATAAGGTGGCTAAGTAGTGAGTCATTTTCTGCAAGTATCGAATCTTTTAACATCTGCTAGGATTTCACTGATTGTAAATATTCTAACATCTCCTAAATCTTTGCAAATGTTAAGTTTCTGCACTTCGCAGAATATGGCTGCTATTTATAAGGCTAAACTATATTGGGAATCGGATTCAGGTACTGCAATCAAATGTCTAATTCCCCTGTTTCATATTACTAATTTGGATCAGCTGTTACATCTTCCTTCTGAATAGGTGATTCATCTTTGAAGTATCCTATTCACTTGAATTCCCAGGCTTCTACAATTTGTATCTCCTTGTACTGTATGATTTGTGTCATTATGTTCTTCCAGTATTGTCTCTTAACATATCTGAAGTCTCCTGGAGTTACTTCCTGGAAGTGGGCTAAGGCTGCTTCATCATCCTTGAATAACTTGTGTACTCTTTTTGCAATCGTAATTTGAATGTAGGAGAGCTGACATTCCTTGATCCAGTCTTCTTTTCCCATCTTCGGTTTTGAATTCAGTAGCTGTCCCAACTTGAAGTATTTCTGGAACTCAGTTTGGTTCTGGTAGGCCTTGAAATGTGAGATCTATGATAAGTATGTCTGCACTATACTCTGGATGCTGTCAAAGAATTCCTCTATCATTGGTGGCTCAGTGGAACACCACTGTCTTTCTATAGCTTGCTAGGCTATACTAGTGATCTTGAGGACAGCAGCATTACTTCATTGACTGGTCATGATACTTCTTGAGCTGGTTTCGGTGAATGGTAGTAGAGATGATTGTGCCTGAGAGTTTTCATAGCCAAAAGGTGGTCCCTTTTATATCTTACACAAGGTAAGGTCCTTCCCACTTAGGCTCCAGCTTTTGTAACCATGAAGATTCTACCATATTCTGATATACCAGAACTTTATCTCCTATCTTGATAATCTCCAGGGGCTTGTAAATCTTTTCCACATTATTCTGTTATAGTGTCTGTACCTTGTTTATGTAATCCTCAGCCTTCTTCCTGATTTGGTATAGTTTCCATATCTCTGTATCCACTTGTTTCCATACAGCATCTCCATTGGATGATAGAGTTCCTTGAGAACTTTCTTCTCTGAACAGTATTTCCCAAGGGGTAAAATGGATACTTTGTGATCTAATATCCTGGAGGGCTGATAATACTATTGGCAGATAGTGATCCCAGTTTTCATAGTTATCACAGATCTTGGTGATAATATTCTTGAGGGTCTTGTTTATCCTTTCTGCTTGTCTGTTTTCTTGAGGATGGTAGGCTGTGGTTCGAATGTACTGGATCTTGTACTTCTTGTAGAGAACTGGTTCACAAATTCTGTTCCTCTGTCTGTAGTTACTTGCATTGGAGTCTTGAACCAGCAGATGATTTCTTTGTGGAAGAAATTGGCAATTGACTGTGCATTGGCTTCCTTGAGGGGTCCTGCTTCTATTCATTTTGTAAAAAGGTCTATAATGACAATGATATATCGGTTGCTAGATAAGGTCAGGGGTAGGGGGCCAATTACATCCATTGCTATGTGGGCAAATGGTATTAGTTCTATGTGTACTGATCCCGGGGCTTGGTTTTATTGGTCTTGTTTTTGTTTCTGGCATTTGTCACACATTTTGACAAATTGTCTGATATCTTCCTCCATTCCTGGCCACCATATCATTCTTCTTGCCTTATCATATGTATTGGTTCCTCCTAGATGGCTGAGTTCATGTACTGATTTCATTGCTTGCTCCTTCTTGTGTTCTGGTATAACTAGTAGTTTTTCTTTCCTCAGTGTTTCGCCATTGGTTTTGAATTGTTTCCATGTCCTATTGATGATTGTTTGTGTCCATTCTTTCAGATGTTGGGGCATCTTTCGCTGTCCCAGATATGTAACAATTCTATAGTAGAACTCCTTATTCATAATTAATTTGTTGGTTAAAGGTATTTTGGGGTATCCGTAAGAGAGCATCTGCATTGGAATTTGTTCTTCCAGGGCAATGCACAATGATTACATCATAGACTTATAGTTTTATTATCCATCTGGCATAGATTCCTTTGGGTTGTCCAGTTATTAGTAGCCAGGTAAGAGCTGAGTGGTCTGTCTGAATGGTGAAGTGTCTTCCAGCCAGATAGTAGTGGAACTTCTCCATGGCCCAAATGACTGCAAGACATTCCAACTTATAGGATTCGTATTCTTTTTCAGCTCCTCAGGTTCCATGGCTAAGATATATAATGATATACTCTTTTTTGTCTTTCTTTTGAGCTAGGACTGCTCCTAGTTTCTGTGTACTTGCATCAGTCTACAAGATGAATTCTTGAGTCCAATTGGGTCATCTGAGGATAGGTGCCTAGGTCAGTCTGACCTTGAGTTCATCAAATGCTTTTTGTTGTCTGCCAGTCCACTAGAACTTGATATCCTTCTTGTTGAGTTCATAGATTGGACCTGTGATGTTGGAAAATCCTCTAATAAATCTACGATAGTAGGAGGCAAGTCCCATGAAGGCTTGGGCTTCCATGACAGTGGTGGGCCTTGGATATACTGCTACTGCTTATATCTTGAGGGGGTCTGTGTGTATTCCATCTCGATTGATAACATGGCCAAGGTAGGAGATCTTGATTTCTGCAAACTTGCATTTCTTGGGCTTGATGTACAGACCATGCTTTCTCAGACTTTCCATTATCTGCTGTATGTACTGCAGATATTCCTCAGGTATCTTGCTGTAGATGATTATATCATCAATGTAAACCATCATCCATCTTCCCATATCATAGTGGAAGATTTTGTTCATCATTCGCTGGAAGCTTACTGGTGCATTGCACATCTCAAATGGCATTCGCAGGTAGATGTAGGTTCTATCTGGGGTTATGAAGGCTGACTTTTCACTTGCCATTTCTGTGAGTCCGATTTGGTGGAATTCTGAGTATAAGTCCAAGATGCTGTAGTACTGTGCTTCATCTCCCAGTATTATAAGGATGTCGCTGATGAGAGACAGTGGTTGGCGATCCTTCTTGGTAACTGCATTGAGCTTTCTGTAGTTGACACAGAGTCTTGGGGCGAATTCTCCAGGCTTGCTTCCTTTTTTCGGGGCTAGTACAACTGGTGAAGACCAGGGGCTACTGGCTTCTTTAATAATACTGGCTTCTTCCATCTGCTTAATTTCTTCTCTGAGCTATTCCTGATAGGCTGGTGGGACAGGTCTTACTTTTTGGTAAATTGGTTCAGTGTCTCCAGTATCTACCTCATGATAGTAGTATGGTATTTTTCCTTTGATATCCTTGAAGTCTGTGGTGAGAACATCCTTAAATTCATGGAGTATTTTCTTGAGTTCCTCTTTAAGTGGGAATTTGTTTCCAATGGTGTAGCTGTGCTTGTTTGTAGTTTCCTCCTTCTTATGATCCAGTTCAGTGATCTTGGTACTAGCGAATACTCCTTTTCCTGTGGATCTGAATCCTTTCTTTCCTCTTTTTGTTTCCTCCAACTTCTTGACTTCTATGATCTTTGGTTGTTGGACTGGGAAGATCAACATCTGTGCCAGTCAGTCCTTCTTCTTGATTGGAAATAGAATAGTAGGATTGTGATTCCTAGTGATGAGTAGTATTTCTCTGATGTAGTCTGAATCAATAACTCCTCCTTCAATTGTAATTTTGCTTCTTGCCAAACTGCTTCTTGTCTTGAGGATCCTGACATGATCCTTTGGGATAGTCATCTTCAGACCAGTTGCAAGTAGAGTAGTTGTCTAGGGTTCAAGTACAGTTTCTTCCACTATGACGATATCCATTCCAGCTGCATTTTCTGATTTGTATTCTAGCAGGACTGCATCAGGGTGAATCTTCCAGATTTTGACCTTGATTTCTTCTTTATCATCACTGTCCTCCAGAAGGGCTGGTGGTTCGTCATCTTCCTCCTCCTCCTTCTTTTCCTCTTTGGCTTGTTCCTTGAGGGTCTTCTCTCTTCTTTGGTGGTAGATTTCCTTAATTTTGCCAGTGCACTGGTAGCACTCATTGACATGCTCCATATAGTACATTTGGATCCCATGCAGGCAGACTCCTTGTGGTGCATATCCTTCTGCAATCCTCTTGCACCATTCTTCTTCACTCATTCATCCGACTTTCTTCTTCTTTTTCTGTGTGGTCACTATGTAAGCTTCTTCTTGCTCATCTTCCTCCATCTCAGAGAGTACTCCTTTGTTGACATTGATGGGAATTCACATCTTCTGAGCATTCAGGTCGATTATTGCTCTGGCTTTGTGAAGCCACTGATTGCTAATAAGAATGTCATAGTTGGTTGCATTGGTTACTATCACATCCACTGGGATAGTTGCTCCTCCAAACTTGATGGGAACATCTTAGATTTTTCCCAAAGGGGTGGCTCTTGTGCCATCTGCTGTAACAAACACCAACTTAGTTGCTTCTTCGACCTCTCATCCCAGGTGGTCTACTGCCTTCTTGCTGAGAAGGCATCCTCCTACTCCTGTATCTATGATGGCTTCAAAGATTCTGTCTTTGATTTGGCAGGTTGCATAGGCAGAAGTCTTGTGGTTGTCTTCACTTTCTTCTCTAGAATCTTCTTGAACATTGTTGGCTTCAGTTATCTTCCAACCCTACTCCTTGGTTGTTTCGGCAAGTCCAAATCTCATTTGCTATCTAAACGTAGGAATTTCTGTGAGCTGGCCAAAGGTTGCATTGACTTTTTATTGGCTGAGATTCTTGAAGATATCATACTTGAAAGTCTTGGTTTTGCAAAGCTTCTTCTCCTTTTCTCCTTCGCTAGCTGGAGTGGTTCTTTGGATGATATCTTGGACTGCCTGCTCGAGCTCTATATCTTGATTCATTTCTTCAGCTTGGCTTTCTGTAGCCATTTCCATCTGTTTTTCCACTGGGTTCTTCTTAGGTCTTCCTGGTGATCTCTTGTAGGATTCCTTGCAAACATCCTTCTTAGTAGTCTGTGCAGAATAGGCCTCCCATTCTTTGTCTGACTCTCCAATTTCCTTGAAGGTAATGATGTTGGCCTATTCCTTATTTTTAGTAGCATTGCTCGGCTGGGCCTTGCACTTAGTTTCACTCATACATTCATATGAGTAGTGGCCTTCTTATCCACAGCTATAGCAGGTACCTTTCTTCTTGTCTGAGGTGGTGGCAAACTTCTGAATCGGGCGGTGATCTCTTCCTCTAATTTCTTTCACTACATCTCCTAGTAAGTAGTCATTTCAGTAAACTGCTTGGCAAGCTCCTCCATGGGGTCACTGTTTCTCTGCTGCTCTGTAGCTCTCATTTGAGGTATGTTTCGATTGATCATTGTGGTGGGGATCACACTAGTTGTCTTCAGTACTTCAATTTTAACTCTAGTGACTCTTTCCATTGTGTGGTCTTGTGGATGTCTGGCTATCCAATACCACTGAGCATAGGTGACCTTTTATAGCAGATCCAGAACTACTGATAATGAGCAAATGGCCATAGCTATCTCTGGATAGACTCCTTTCATGAAGCTTGCTTCAGCTACTTGATCTCGGATAGCATCAGCATAATCTGTGAGGATTATCTGATATTAGATTTGGGTGTAGAATGTGTTTGGATCCTTGCTCATTCCTTGGCATGTTGTATTGAGCTGATCCTTCAGGGCTTACTTAATCTCATCTGTGTAATAGATATTTCAGAGCCAGGTCTTCTGTGCTGTCAGTATGGTATCAGCATCATTTCCTGCATAGGTTGTGGCTGTGAATACTGCTCTGGCAGGACCTTATAGGCTGAAGGGTATGAGGGCTACTTGCTGTGTTGCTGTCAGGGTTCTTACAGCAGCATACTGCTCGAAATCATTGATGAAGGTGATGATTGATTCATCTGAGGTATACATATTTGTGGAATACTGGTGGTCTTATATCTATCTTGTCTTGATATCTTGCCTCAGTTTGTATGGTTGTTTGGGTGGTGGCAGTTGTTTGTTATTCAGCTTGAAAGTGAGGGATTCATCTTGAATTACCAGCCAATGGGCACTAAGTTGTAATGTAGTGGATGCTTAACCTTTGAAGTATGTCAGATTTCTGTATCTTGAAAACTTGCTCTTCTTTGACTCTATAGAGTCCTTGAGGTATAGAGATGGGTAAGTTCGAAGTATATCTGCCTACAGGCTTACTAGTTCCTTTGCTTTCTCTTTGCTTGAACTATTTCGATCTGAGGTTTATTCACTTGAAGATACTGGGTTATTTATACAAGTTTGCTAGCTATAAGGTAGCTAAGTAGTGAGTTATTTTCTGCAAGTATCAAATCTTTTAATATCTGCTAGGATTTTGCTGATTGCAAATATTCTAACATCTCCTAAATCTTTGCGAATGTTAAAGTTTCTGCACTTCACAGAATATGACTGCTATTTATAAGGCTAAACTATATTGGGAATCAGATTCAGGTACTGTGATCAAATGTCTAATTTCCCTGTTTTATGTTACTAATTTGGATCAGCTGTCACACTATTTAATAATATCTTATAGATTTTAGAATTTAATAATAATTATACTATTTAGTAATATAGTATAATTTAAATATTTATTATACTATATATTTAATTATTTAAATAAAGTTTAGCTAATTATTTAATATTATTTAAAACTAAATAATTTTATAATTATAATAAATTTATTATATATATAACTGTTATATATATAATTATAATATAATATATCAGCTTAATAAAGACAAATTGCAAGATTGGAGCAGCTATATAAATTAGCTTGAGCTTTTAGTTATTTTGTCAAAAAGTAATAAAATGTTCAGTAATTCTCAAGTTTTTCTGATTTTGTAGAATGTGGATAATTTTAATAATTTTTTCATTAGGTATAGATTTGGCATAATATGGTAAATTTGACAGATTTCTCAGAGTGATAGATATCTTAAGATTCTTTAGACTTTATCTAGCAAATAAACTAAAATATAGCAAATATCTTCAAGTTCTTCTAGCTTTGTTTGGTAAGTAGACTAAAATATAGTAGATCATTTAAGTTCTTCAAACTTAATCTAGTAAGTAGACCAAAATTGGCAGATTTTTTATATTTGAAAGTAGACTGGAGTAGAAAAGAAATAAAGCTCACAATTTCTTAGTAGTGGCTCATTGATAGATATATCTCCTAAATATTATAATTCTTCTTAGATTAAGTAGCTTTTGGTAGATATTTCTTCTAAATATATCTGACAATTGACTTTTACATTTTTTTGACTTTTTGAACTGAGGTTTATTTACTTGAATCTCTGAGACATTTTATATAAGTATAGTTGCTATCTGGTTACTAGTATCTGGGTAATTATAAAATATATAGTAAGGCTAATTTAGAGAAGATATATAACTATATATTCTTTTATAGGATAGATATTCTACTTAGGATAAGTATTATAGCTAGGACAAGTGTTTTAGTTAGGATGAAATCAATATATCTGATTGATATATCTAATTATTTATATAAATTATAGTATATATAAATAACTATATTAGATAACTATACTAAGTACTCTTTATATATTATTAGATTATACTATAGTATTTACTTATTATATCAGCTCTCACTAAAGAATAGTTTGTCTCAGACTATCCTTTAGTTATTATTCTGATATTTAAAAAATAGACCTTCAATATAGTCAATAATACTTAGATAAATAGTCATATTCAATCTTTATATATCACTTAGTGAGAACTGAGTCTATATTAGTTTTGTGATATTCTGCTTATAGATTATATAAAGTCTATCTATAGTAGTGATATTCTTTTAAGATAAGCCAGTCATATTATAGATATAGATCTGTTCTATAAATTTGTAGATTCTGAGTAATATAGTAGATTTGATAGATTTGTATATATATAACTAACTATTATATCCTTCTTTTCTTGAATGGAATAGATTCTATAGACTTGAATAGTATATATATAATATGGATAATTTTGATAGACTTTAGCAATTTGCCAATTTTATATAATATAACAGATTTATATATAATGAACTATTATATTCTTTTCTTCTTAAATAGTACTGATTAGGTAGACTCAAATGATATATAATGAACCATTATATTCTTCCTTTCTTGAATAGTACAGATTTCTTTAGATAGTAGATTCTGTGGACTTTATAGATTTCTTTGGATAGTACATAATGCAGATTTCTTGAATAGTAGATAATATAGATTCATATATAATAAACCATTATATCTTTCTCTTTTTGAATAGTATAGAATCATCTGAGAAGTAGATTCTTATATTATCTGGAAAGCAGATAGATTTCTGGCTTAATCTGATAAGTAGATTATTAAATTATCTGAGAAGTGGATGAATTTCTGGCTTAATCTAATAAGTGAATTTTTGAGTTCTTCTGGTATTATCTAAGAAGTAGATAGATTTCTGTTTTTTTTTTTTTTATTTTTTTTATAGTTACTTGGACTTCACTATTTATTACTAATCTATCATATAAAATTACATTATCTCCTCTTATTACCCAATACCCTTAGGGAGTCTCTCCTCTATACTCTCATACTTAAAAACCACTCTGCTATCCACCACTCCAACTTTTCCCTCACTCTGCCTATAAATTTTCTTCACCAAATAGTGCTACTGATCTCCTAGCAGACCCCATCCCAACTATCAGCCTGTCAAGATGTCCTCCATCAACCCTTCTCACCTTGCCAGCCACTCTCCCAAACTTAGATGTTTCTCTTTCTCAAAAACAAACAGTCAGTGATCTACCAGTTCTATCTATACTACTAATATCCAACCCAAAGTTAGTTACTCTTTCCCCATCCCCCCCACCAATCTATCTCTCAGATCCTCTCATTGATCCCACTCACCATTCTCTCTATGCATAGTATCCAATCTATTCCCAACTGCTAACCAAAAATCACCAAGTATCTCATACTCTCTCAGTCAATATTCTAATATCTACACAAACTCTCCTTCCTATCCCACATTGTAGCACTTCTCACAGTTAAAGTTCCCTCCCTCTACAAGGTAGTCTAAGTGAAAGTTGAGCATATTCTCTACAGTATGTACTATCAAACCATCCAGTACTTAGGTGGCAACCATTGCCTTATCACCACACTCTAGACCCAGACTCTATTTTAGTTCCACTCTTCTCCAATTCCTATCATCTGCTAGCTACTAGATCATATATTCTGTCTCATCTCTCTCTGGTACTCTATTCTATTGCCAATATCAAAGTCTATAAGAGGGATACCTCCCAGCAATACTCAATCCCATCTCTATATTGCTGGGCCCTAAGGCACCTCTTCTTTATCCTTCTGCTATAGATAGATTTCTGACTTAATCTGATAAGTAGACCAAATTAGCAAACTATTCTTCTGATAGACTTCTTCTTCTTTTAATAGAAAGTAGACTAGAATAGAAAGAAAATAAGCTTATAACTTCTATAGTGGCTCTTGGCAGATATTTCTCTTAAGTATTATAATCTGGATCAAGTGACTTTTGATAAATATTCTCTTCTTAAATATACCAGACAGTTGACTATTGCTTTCTTTCACTTTCAGACTAAGGTTATAATATACTCAGTATAGAGGATATTTATAGACTATATAAATATATATATATATATTTATATATATTTGAGACTATAACTAAATATAATATACTAGATATATCTATATATAGTTAAACTATCTGTTAGAATTTTTATTAAAATTTTCAGTAGCTAAAATATTCATTCAAAATAGATATAATTTTTTATATAATATGAATGATTTTGATAATTTCCTAATTAGGCATGGTTCAGTATAATGAGACAGATTTGGTAGATTTGTAGATTCTGAGAAATATGATAAATTGATAGATTTGTATATAATGAACTATTACATTCTTCTCTTCTTGAATAATACAGATTCTGTAGACTTAAATGATATATAATATAGATGATTTTGGTAGACTTTAGCAATTTGTAGATTCTGTATAATATATCAGATTTGGCAGATTTAGTAGATTTGACAGATTTAGTAGATTTGGCAGATTTATATATAATGAACTATTATATTTTTTTCTTTTTAAATAGTATTAATTAGATAGACTTAAATGATATATAATGAATCATTATACTATAAATCTAAGATATTTGAGTTTCTGTTTTCTAAAGTAGAATTTCTTAATATTAAGTCTCAGGTAATTCTTTCTGATAAGTTGGAAGAATTTCTCTAGATATTGTAAATATTCTTTAAAATTTGCTAAATAAATATTAGAGTCATCTATATAAATAATCAGATAGTAGTGAATCAATAGAGTTCATTATCTTTTAAAAAGTTTAAGATATATTATAAAGTCTAAAAAATATTTGAAGAAACTCAAATAGTTTTTCTAGGGCAAGAAAGGCTATTTTTTAAATATTCTTGAGATCTATAGAGATCTTATAGAATCTTATAAAGAGATTCATACTACTGAAATATCTAGTATTCTGTAATTAGTTTAAGAGATCATCAATTTAAAGTAAGAAATAAGTATTCTTTTCTATTACTGAGTTGAGCTTTCTGTAGTCTATACAGAGTATCCATTCTCTTTTCTTTAGTATAATAAATATAAGACTAGTCTAGAGACTAGTAGAGAGTTAGATAACTTCATTATTCATTAGTTAGTAAATCTTAACATATCAGTTTAATCTTATACTATATACTGCATTCTGACTCATTAAGTACTAAAATACTATATCCATATTTAGTCTAGTCCAGATAGCCTCTTATTAGTATAAATATCTCCTCGATAAGAATTAGATAAATACTTCTTTACATAAATATTTCTTTACATACTACTTCTAGTATTAGCTAATAGTAATATTATAAATAGTAAATAAACTTATTTAATAACTTATAAATTATTTTTAAGTAAATCTATACTATATAAGATTTCTTTCCTAACTAGATTCAGAATTTCCTAATTAGGTATTGTCTATAGTAATATACTAATTCAACTAAGCTAGCTTTAGTTTCTTAAACTTTCTGAAATAAGAAAAATCCTAAACATCTAGAATAAGTTTAAGAAAGGACTTTAGTTAAGATATCAATCTTATCTTGAAATTAATAAGTATAGAGGATATACTCTATATAAAATTGATCTTGATCTTAAGAAAACAGTCTTTTAGAATATCTAGAACTTTTAGAAAACTCTTTTAAAACTATGTAATAGTATCTTAACAAAGTACTCTCTTATAAGTAACTTATTAGTAAACATATATTCTAAGTATTATAATTCTTTTTAAATTAAGTAGCTTTTAGCAGACATTTTTTTTAAATATATGTATTAGATAATTGGGGGGTTTTTTTTTTCTTGACTTTTCAGATTGAGATTTATTTAGTTAAATCTCTGGAGTATTTTATTTAAGTACAGTTACTATCTGATTACTATTTGAGTAATTATAGAATATATAATAAGACTAATTTAGAGAAAATATGACTACTTATTTTCTTATAGAATAGGTGTTTCACTTGGAATAAGTATTCTAGCTGAGATGAGTATTCTAGCTAAGATGAAATCAATATACTTAATTTGATATATCTGATTATTTATACAAATTATAATATATATAAATAACTATATTGAATAACTATACTAAGTATTTGCTCAGTATAATAAATAATTAAATAAATAAAAATATTATTATTACTAAATTATTAAATTATTTAAAGTTTTTAATAATAAAATAATAAATACTACTACTATATTTTATATTAAATATATAATATTTATATAAGTTAAAGAATATTAAATAGTTTTTATAAAATTCTATACTTAAATATAAAGTTTGAATAAAGAAGTTTTTTTTTTTAAGTTAAAAAAAAAATAAGATATATATTAATATATATTTCATAAAGACTATATTAGTAAATATAAATAAAATAATTTTTTTAATTTTAATAATACTGAAAAAAAAATTATTATTTCTATTATTATTATCAGATTTTGAAAATAAAATAAAATTTTTAATTTTATAAGTATATTATATAAAAAAGTTATTAGTAATCTATAGTTACTTATATATTAGATCTATTAAATAGTTATTTGATCTGAAAAATAAATTTATTCTACTTATTAGTAGCTATAATAGTATGTTCTTATTGTAGAAATTATTACTTCTTATCTATAATATAATTTATAAAATAAAATACTATTTTTATATTATGAGAAAAATAGTGAATTGCCAAACTTTCAAAATATGTAGCTATAGGATGAGGTCATTTATAACTATCTTTATTGGACACTAATTGTCTCAAATATATTAATTTCACACAAGCAATATGTCTAAAACATAAGACATGTAGAACTTAAAGAATGACAATTAATAAAGAACAACATTGCCTTCACAATGGCAGAAACCAACTCTGAACGGTCGAGATGCTTGATCCAGATATCGAATTGATCGGCCGAATGACCCGGATGATCCCAACGTCTTTATTGATATTGGTGATACGTATGAACCGACTGTTTCTTATGCGATCGCCACGGTTTTCGGATGACGATGGCAGCGACGACGACCACAAATACACCGGCGACGCTTATACCGATGACACTGCCAATACCAAGGCCACTAACACCGACGTTGCTCTGTTCCGTGCCACTCGAGGTCATGGTGGTGGTAGGGCCAGGAGTGAAGCCACCTGTCCACTGGAAGGGTGTACCCCTGGTGTCCAAAACATTGACATCATTCAAGTACACAAGGGGACGTTTATAGCCTGATTCCAACAAAGTAAGGAAAATGAACATGAGCATGATAAGACTTAGACGTAAATCCAATAAAGAAATAAAATATTAGGAAACAGAAAGAAAAATAAAACACTCATACCAAAGAACATGATCATCTGACCATTAACCATAACAGATGAATGTCCCGATCTAGAGGTTGGCGCTGTCCCAACGATGTCCGGCTGCGTCCACGACCATGTTCGAGTGTTGAGTACAACTACATCGTTGTAGTAACGGAGGCCATCACTACCACAGCAAATGATGATGGAGATATAGTCCGTGCCTGTACAAATGAAGTTTTGGTCAGACGCTGAACCCTGGACGTTTTAAATGCGAGCATGGAAGCCAGCTTAAATTTTATGGAGGATGTTTGTAAAAAATAAAAAATAAAAATATATATGCCTAATACAGCAGTGTGCCCTTGACGTTGGAGAGGTATACTGCCCGTGGCATTTTGGAATGTCCATGTCATAGTGTTGGTGCTATACAATTGCGGAGACACAAATATTCAATATTCTATTAAAAGGAAAAAGAGCAAAAACGATATTAAAATATATTCGAACTTAAAAACTGGAATATCGCTCATGAGGGCGAGGTCCGACGTAGCGTTCAACTGTCGACGAATATAACCTCCGATAATGACTATTTGGCCATCACTGGAAAATACACGGACAGAAGTTTGTAAATTACAAATGAGATTCACATAACGAGACAAACTTTACCAAGAATGAGAATGAAAAAGATATCATACGAAAGTATTGTCGCTGTATACCAGCTCCTATACAGAGGTATTGATCCGGTGACATTGAGAGAGTTCCATAAAAGCTTGGTCATATCAAAACTAATGATATCGTCAAATTCTTGTGTAGAGTTGTCTCCTGCCAGTATGACAAGGTCAGAAATCGGTTAATATATTGATATACCGCATAGTTGGTGATGAGAATGCTCAACTATCACACGACCGACCTGTGTATTCATTGCTCTTCCCGCCCCATATATAAGCAATTCCTTGAGTCCACGCGGCGACGATACCTGCCCTTTGTTTCGGTGTATTGGGATTGGTGATTGGACGAGACCAAGTCCTGTTGACGACGTTGTACTGCGCAAATCCGCTTTGTATCAATGGTTTTCGGTCGTAATTGTCGCCACCCCAGATGTAGAATGAATTGTTATCAGGGGAGGGCCATATAGCATTATCCATGGCGCTTAGCATATCAGGGGTGTCGTTTGTGGAGTTGGACCATGCCGGGGTTGTGCAGTTCCACGGCTGGGAAACATCTAAAACATACAAATTCGCTACGGTGTTCAAATGTACATCCCCACCGAAGACGTAGATAGCGCTATTGATGAGCACAGTGGATTGAACAGACTGGCCTGGAAGATTGAGGGTAGTAGCGAGTTGGGCCATATAAGCGAACATAACGGGCAACACTACGAAGGTGGGTTTCGCCATAGTGGTGACCAAGCAAATGGGATGAGGGAGTTGAGTGAGTGTGGCAGGCAGGTCTATTTAGTCGACGCCCTGGTCATGCCTATTTTATTGAGCCACTACACGCAGCCGCCGGAAATAGGCTGGGTGGCATCATTTTGAAGCCAATCATTGACAGGGAAGAGGCCCAGCTGCGGCCTTTGCTCTTCTTACTCTTCTAAAAACAGTCCACGAGAGATCAAAACTAAGCTGTCTTGACACTCAGTCGTTTGTGAGAATTAACTCATGCAGCTAGAGATATAATCGTAGTGTTGGTACACGATGACTCATGAAAGATGGAAGGAAAGCTAATAATAGAAGTGACTGCATTTTCCGGCCTGTGTAAATATGGGAAGTATATAATTACAAGCAAGCAAACAAGGCAGGCGAAGAGCTGAATTTATAAATGTGGATTTTTTATTACTTGAACGAATGGCATTTTCCGATTACTACGGCCCAAATTACACTATGTTAGTGCCTGTCCAAATGGTATAATTTCAAACGCTTTGGAAGCTTCAACATTTGTGCATACCTATTATTTCCCGTTCCTTAGTGTTCTGTGAACGAACTCATTTTTTACACCAGCAATAAAGAAAAGAAAAAAGGAAAAAAAAAAAAAACTGAGCGCTCGACGATCACCTCAGAAGATTTACCCTTATATAATATTCAATTCGAGGGCTAGAGCGCAATATTTGACAGATAACGATTGATTCAAAGAATAATGATACATTACAAAAGGTCAACCTATATAATATCGCACCACCTACGATCTTCTTTTCAAAAGCTCGGTACCAGGGGCATGGCCGTCTTAATTATGCCGCATCTTATGTCGATTATTGCCGACGCTAATCATCTGCTGTTTCGGTCGCCTATTGAAATGTAGTAACGCTAATCCCCATGCAATATTTTGATATACACGATACATGTACTACCATAAAAGTAAAAATGAATTTTATGGCGGCCCAACACCAAAAAGTCACGGATATACATAGTCAACGCTCCTTGGCGTTGTGCCATCAGCTGAACGAACTCTTTTTTACATTAGCAGCAAAAAAAAAAAAAAAAAAAAAAAAAAATGACCAGTCGTTCCCTACGACGTTACCAACGCAGCACTTCACACCAAACTTCGCTGAACTCATACCATGTTGCCTTTATACAGTATTAAATTCGAGAGCAGTAAATGGCTACAACGCAATTTTTGACTGGTAACGGTTGATTCAAAATATAATGATATAAGAGCAACGTAATCAACATCGCACCTCATACCCTCTTTTTCCAAAGCTCGACACCAGGAGCACGGCCGTCTTGATTATACCGCGTCTTATTTCGATTATTGCCGACGCTAATTGCCTGCTGCTTCGGTCGCCTACTGGAATGTAATAATGGCAATCCCCGCGCAATATTTTGATCTTTCACGATACATGCGCTACCAAAAAAGCAAAAAATAAAATAAATAATTATATTGCGGGCCCTTTCGAATTTTGATATGGCAAACTCAAACTCATTTATAAGTTAATCCCGGCCCAAAAAAAAAAAAAAAACACCGCGAACCTTGCGAATATAGCGTCAACATCAAATGAGGTGCAGAATCACCCCGTTGGCTATTTTGATGAATATCAAACCCGACGACACTAGGGCACGGAATCAAAACTAGGGCCTGGGATAAGGCCCAGCCATCTGCTTCGGGTCCGAGATCAGCAATCTTACGGCAAATATTGATAGTTGAGTGCAAACTTTGGAAACTCGGCATCATATGCCTTTATTTACCACTCGGTAGAAGGAGGGAATAGACACAATAAACAATATTGCATGCATTTACACATACATTGCATATATAACGAGCAAACGTGTGAACGTGGACTGGATGGCAGGCAAACGAGGGATGATAACATCACATCACGCACGAGACAAGTCTGCAATGGACGTTCGGAGCTATGGCGTTTTACTTTGTAGAGGCCAGTCAAACTGTTCAGAGTTGTTGCTGTGCGCGAATTCTCTGGTCTCAATAGATATTGGTTTGAGTATATATTTCCGGAAGGTTTGAAATTAATCAACGGATCACATCAATTAGATGCGACGACAACAGAGCGTAATAAAAAATTAAAGATGATGTTTAACTACCCAGGAAAACAGGATCCGTTGTTTGCGAAGCTCAGAATCACCATTTTTGCCTGAGGGGTAACAATTCTTGTCAGGCCGGAACCTCGTGTGGCCATAGTAGTCAAAGGCCGAGCGGTACGTAATTATGCCATGTTTTCAGTATTCTTCATGGATGGAGTGTGTATTGGCGCAGACAGCAATTTTACCGATTCTCTCTTACTTTGAATACCCTATAAGCCTCGTTTCGATAGGTAATCATGAGCTAAGCAAATGAGGTAAAATGGCAATGTTCTACTACGTATGTTCAATACAATGTACTATGGCGCTCGGTTTGGAAGTACAAGCACGTGTTTTTTTGGGTTTCTTTATGGAGGGTGACAACTGGAATTATTTTGGATCATTACATTGACTTGATACAATTGTAGGTAAGGTTATAAAATAATCAGCAGAGCAAGTAGATAATGTTTTGAATGATTGGGATGGCCGCCTAATGAGGGCTACATCAAATGGGCATCTACCAAGAAGCCTTCAAAAGGCTGAACGACGAGTTCTGAGGCTGGCGACACCGTCTGCGCGGCACTTTGTTCAAACGCGCCCACCACTCAAAGTCAGATAATGCAGGCACATTTTCAAGATCTCCAAGATATAGACTCAGTTGTCAATGGCGTGCCTCTTTGATTTCAGCAATATACCGATGATACAATAAGGTGCAAGTACAACACGACGACATACTAATCACCACCCAAAACCGCATTACCGGTACCCTCAACCGATAGCCGCCAAGGCTACTGTCGGAACCTCATGCCCAAAGACCATCTCCTCAAGACTTCAAATGCGAGTTCCAGCTCCAAGGACGTCCTATCCGTTAACATCCTAACCAAGGACAGGAAACTCGCATACGACCGTGCTCCACTCCTACTATTGCTTTCCTACACGCGTGCGTTATCGAGGACGAGCACATTACCAAAATTGCCGTGCCCAAAATCCCTCTTACTTTGTATTAGTGTTTCTAACAAAAAATTCGACACTATTGACAATGTCTGTAAGAAATTGGACTGGACTCTTCTAAAGCCAGGGCAAATACGATAAGGCGGAGCCGCTGTGCGAACGAGTGTGGAAGGTATTGTGGGCAGAGCGGAGAATCACTTAGAAGGCCTTTGGACCAGAGCTCACATAAATGGCAAATCCCCTGAGCAATATTGGCTCTACTCTCGCTCAACCAAAGTTCTACGGACGGGCGCGAGAAGGTTGTTGGGATTCGCTAGTGACACGCAATTTATCTAGGAGATGGTTGCCCGATTAGATGCACGTATCTGACGGCAGAGTGGCAGGGACTATGAATGGACGGCGGAATAAGCTGCCTCCGACCAAAACCAGGGTCACTGTTGTTGTTTTGCCCTAATTTAGAACTCATGACGTCGTTTGTTGGTCGTGGCATTTTTGATCAACTATTTGCGCACGTTTGTATATGCAATAGTGTATAAAATGTAAGGATGCTCTTTATATTCGCCAAATACAAAATCGCCTTTCCCAACTGGTTCGGTGAATACGCTGCTACAACCTCGCTCTTCCTGAAGCTGAGTTTTTTAACCGAGTCCTTAACATCGCGTTGTCCGAAAGAAACAGGGCTGAAGCCACCTCCGCCGAAAATCAGCGCCAGAGGAAGCGGAGCACCCTTGTATTCATAGGGCCGTTAAAGCTGCTTTCGACAAGCAGTGCCGCATCCACAAGAAAAAACTGAATACCATCGTATTGAAGAAATTCAGCGGCAGGTAGAATCTCAGCTATGGGAGAGAGGGAATATCGGTGGTAGGATGACCAACAGAAGGGGATCATGGCGGTAGAAATCGGTGGAGAGAGGGAACTTGGGGAGCGGTATTTCGGTAGTGCAATGAATTTCGGGATGGGAGGACTCTTGGCCGAACTGACTTGATCAGGATCAGAATTCATTGTGGTCGCTGGAGGAGCCGGAATGTGGTCTTTGATACAGTACCGCTCGAACTAGAGAGAAACTTTACGACAGAGCAGGTTGTATGCAGAGATGCATCTTGCTGTGGATTGCAAACGCATGCGAAACCTCGACCGACTTCGAAATAGGTTTGGATTACATCGATACTTTGTTACACGAAGCAGGATATCCTTAAAATTTTTGTGGTGATCCGGCGGCGGAGAAATCATTGGCAAGAATGTCACATGTGCCCATCGCCGCAATCGACGACTGTTTCTCGCCCCACAAAAAAAAAAAAAAAAAAAAAAAAAAAAAAAAAAAAACAAAAAAAAAAAAAAAAAAAAAAAAAAACACGCTACTGGCCAAAATGAAATAAAATGAAATGAAAAACAAGGAGTGAAATGCACACAATGCTAAGCAACTCAACCCGTCTTATATATTCGCCAATTATCCTACCTGCGGATCGTGGGAATACGAACTTATCACGTAATCGTGGTCAAAGTAAATCTAAACGCACAAGCAGTCCTATATCTGTCCCTGTCTTCGACGACATCCTAGTCATCCCAGCGTCATGTACAAAACGAATTCGATCAACCAATGATGAGATGCGAAACAGAACCATGTGATAATATCTCGCAGAATTTTTCTCGCCGCTAACGTGTTATATGATTACATACAATAATAACATAGTCCACCATGCTCGGATTCAGAAGGGAGATGGGAATTGTCTGCTGGGCCAAATATGCAAAACCGAAATGATGTCGCTCGAAGAGCACATAGAACATTGTTCGGGCGACGGAATGTTTCAGCAAAAAAAACATCGCGCGTTCAAAGCGTCCATATTTGTCAGCCCGAAGCCTTGCTGGTGTTATCTATACTGATTTCCCCAAATGCAAAAGGAGGTGTTGGCAGTATGGCCCGAATGAGGAGTCCCATTTATTTCAATAACGTTACCATAGAGATTGCCGGTTTTCACTTTGCCGTTAATCACACAACCAATTCGTCTAAGAATAGACTAACTTTTAGTGTAACAAAGGGGGTTTTGTTAGCAAAAGTCGCCTAAGTTTAAGTTGAAGATCGACCCTTAAAGGGTGGTCACCCGAAGTCAGGATTATTCGCACAAGGCGTATCCCGAAAATCATTTCGGAATGGAATACGACATATGAGCGCCAACAACGAAGCACAACGGTATACGGCATACCACCAGAGTGGGGGGAGGGTCGTAGTAGTGGGTGGTAAGGTGGTATTCAAGCGCGAAGGTGTGGGGAGGGG
>RBNI01001510.1:0-22100 GCA_003990745.1 Jimgerdemannia flammicorona | reverse complement strand
AAAAAAAAAAAGAGAAGTACTGCAGGGGGATCCACTGTTACTGATTTTATATGTAATATCCCTGGAGCCACTTTTGGATAGGATATAGTAAAAAGTAAGAGAGCTGGACATTTTCAGGGTTAATTGGAAGGTAGGGGCCTTTGCTGATATATGGTAGTTGGGCTGGGGTCAGTTGTGAATATTGCAGTACTAAAGAATATAATAGAGTGATATAAGGGGTACTTAGGTACTAAGCTCAACTAGTATAAGTATGAGACCTTGGTGCTGAGAGGAGGGATAATAGGTAGAGATATGATTGGAACAATTGTCTCAGTAAGAGAGACTGTCTGCTATCTGGGAATTTACTTTTTAATATATGGCTCCTTACTACTATATGAGTGGTGGGAGTAGAGGTTAGCTGATTGGAGAAGTACTCTTTTGGAGTAGAGAGGGCACTATATCTCTCTGATGAGAAGGGTGATAGTGATAAATGTCTACTGGCTACCTAAGCTATGGTATCTAGAATACCACTTAGACTTTCTAGTATAGGTGGTCAAGCAACTGCTGAAGATGGCTAGGACCTAGATATGAGCAGGGTGATGGAGCCAGATCAGTTGGGAGGTATTGACCTGATTAGTAGACAGAAGAGGCCTAAGTCTGGTGGATTTTCCCAAGTATCTTCACTGCTTGAGAGCATGGTGGTTGAAGTAAGTAAGTGAGCTGAGAGGCAGAGAGTGGGTTCCCCTCATGCAGAGGAGAGGGTATGGGAGGCCTGATTCTCTCCCCAAAATATGACTGAGGCTCTTCTCTCTCTAGTGGCTTTGGAGGGGAGTCATAGGATATAGTTTAAGGGATTCTGGTGGAGGGAAGAGAGAGAGGAGGAATGGAGACCCCAGATATAGAGGTGGAACTGCCTTTTGTTGGGTAGAGCACTAGTGGATAATTTTAGCTTAGAGGATGATATGAAGTATCTTCAGAAATATGAGTGAGATCTGTGGCCTGAGGTGTGGCAGAGGGTGGAGATTGGTGAGGGGTGAGATTGGAACAATATTTAGCAGTGGGGCAAGCAGATGGCAAGGTAGATTCCCTCTAAGTTCTGGGTGGTATAGTGGAGAGTCTTATAGTATAATATTATGCTGAACTACTGGACAGACTACTTGATAGAAAGGAGTACTCAGGAGTGTGAGAAGTGCCTGAATATTGAGTAGGAGAGTAGAGTGATATAGACTTCTGAACATTGACTAAGAGAGTGTAAAGTGATGGAAGACTTTTAGAGAGAGGTTGAGGTGCAGTTAAGAGTACACTCACCAGAGCTAGTAGTAGGAGAGAGATGGGACAACCTCTGGAGGAGACTGGTGGAGGGGTTAGGAGATGAGTAGCTGACATTAGGATGGGTATTGGCAGTTTGGGTTAGATTGGTACATCATTGGCTCTTTGTATTTGAGGAGGGCCACTGGTTAACATTGGGGATAAGAATGGCTAGATACATAAGAGTAGCTGATGATGGATATATTGAATGGGTGGTAGAAGGGTGGAGATATGGGTGGAGGATATTAGTAGTACTTGGTAGAGATAATCTGTAAGAAGAGTGGGGGGAGAATTGAGATATCAGGGGGGTTAGTGGTGTTTCAGGAGAATGGTGAAAGAGAGAGGGACTTTTCAAGGAGGATAGGGTGAGGAGCACATGTGTATTAGTATTACATTATAGATGGTTTGATAATAAAGTAGAAGTCTATGTGACTATAAAAAAAAAAAAAAAAAAAAAAAAAAAAAGTATCTTTATATCTATAGAGATCTGATGACTATAAGAAGTTCTTTATCTAGTGTAGTATAGTTTCTTTCATATTTATTGAGTTTCTGAGACAAATAAGTAATAGAATATTTATATTGAGTCTGTTATAAAATACTTAAAAAAGTAGAGAGGAAAATTGAAAGATGAGAGTATTGTTTATTAATACTAACTTATAGTATTAATGATATTTATATAATGACATAGTTAGGATCAGGCTGCACCACTATATGTCAAGTTGCTATAACTAAGATATTTCAATACTTTTACTTAACAAGATATATCCTAAAATATGTAGAATATATAAATAAAAGACTAGCTAAAATATAACTAACTAGATACTATCTAGATAATTAGAAAAGATTGAAATTCTCTATTTATAAATATGAAAATAGATCAGAAATGTAGTGAAAGATTGGTAATATAGATCCAGAATGAAGGGATATCAGCAATATTGAGAGAAATATATATAAGATATGTAGAAATGTAAAAATATATATAAGATATAGTAGAAGGCTTTTAGAAGCCTAAAAAGTCCTGTGATCTCTTTTGAAATACTTGAATATTGATTATTAGTATATATATAGTTCCCATTGGCATAGAGTTATCTATTGCAGAATTGCTTATAAGTCCTATTTCTTATATATATAAGTCAAACTTTATCTTTAAAAGAGCTTTAATTAATAAATCTGTCATCATATACTCTGTGGGGGTATATTTCAGATATATAGTACTGTTTTCCATATATTCTCATATAAAATGATACTATATATCAATATGCTTTATTTTAGCATAATATATATATAGGGGTTTTTATCATATTAATCATAGACTGATTGTCTTAGAGTAGTATAGAGTACTGTTGATCATATTTCAATTCCTTTAGTAGTTCCCAAAGCCATATAGTTTCCTTCATTACTATAGACAATACTTGATATTCCACTTATATAGATAATATTGCTACTAAAGATTGCTTATATATTTGCTATAAAATGACTCTGTTTTTGCTAATTTTAAAGAGATATCTAATTATAAAGCACCAATTATCATGATCTCTAGTCCAGTCTATATCACATATACTAGATAACCTTATAATACTTCTGCTTGATCTATTATCATCACTTAAGTATAGTATATAGTATACTATATCTTTGATATATCAGAAGATATACTTAATTACCATTCAATATAAATTGTTATAGTAGGATGAGTACTGTGCTACTTTGTTGACTATATAAAATATATCAGGCCTCATCCTAAGCATAAGATATATGAGAGATTTCACAGCTTGTTAATAGGGAATATTATTGTCTTTAGATATAATGTTGGACTTCTTTAGTCTTACAGATATCTTTATAAGTGTTTTAACAGATTTATATTTGCTTATACTAAATCATTTGAGTGCAGTCTGAATGTATATAGTTTGCAATAGATATATAGTACACTCATGCCTATTATATATAATTAATATTTCAAGAAGATAGAACATATTACCTATATCTATCATCTTGAATTTCTAGTATAATGTTATCTTTATATGTAATATTAATTTTGCTTGCCATTCTGATCAGAATAATATCATCAACCCAAATTTCTAGATATATCATTCCTGAGGATATATATTAGATATATATATATAGATCAGCCTCACAATACTTAAATTTATTACTTAAGAAATACTTATCAATTTTTCGATTTTACAGCCTTACTACTCATTTGATACTATAAAGACTCTTATATAATTTACATATGAGCTCCTTTTGCTTATTGTCATATAGTTTGTATTCTTGCAATTGATAGATATATAGCTCTATATCTACATCACTATTCAAGAAGGCTGTCTTAATACCTATTTGATAAATTTTGTAATTATATTTGGCTCTAATTGCAAGAAGTATTCTAAGTAAAGTAAGCTTAAATATCAGGGAAAAAGTCTTATCATAATCTATACTGTATCCTTATAAATACTTCTTTGCTACAAATCAGGCCTTATACTGTGCTATGTTATCATTACTATTATTGAAGAGATCCCAAAGAGATAGCACATTAAAGATGTATATTACTCAATTAGGCAATTATATGTATATATATATATCATATAATTACAGAATTTGTTATATGCCCAACATCTTGTCCCCTTTCCCTTATGCTCAATTATCTTCACTATCATACAGTTCTACTCACACATTCATCATTAAAGCATAGTCATCATTATAACCACCAATAATTACAATAGTAACATACAAATACATATATATATAAAAAAAAAAAAAAAAAATATATACAAATTGCACTGACCATAACACATATCTGCAACTCTTATCAGGTCTACTGTACTGCAGGTGATGACTTTCCTGGATGACATTCTACTGGCTCAAATATGTACCCCTTATCTCATAATATAGAGGCTATCATGGCCACTATTGCAGCATATACTGAAGGGGACAATGACATTTTAACAACTCTTCTTCAACTCTGCAATAATTGCAATATACTGTGACATTCACCTGAACTCACTGCAAGTACATCCACCAGACTACCACAGGCATATTTCAACCAGGATGCCTACATTGCTGAGCAAGACCAACTAATTATCACTCTATGCTGCTATCTCAAAAAAGCCTGAGCTCTATCTCTTCTGACCACTATCATCGATCCAGTGTCTGACCCTGATTATCTTACTGACCCTGAACCTCTGGGTACTGTGCTGGTGATGTCTGTGTTATATCTGACACCAATTTTAGTTTTGGGTATAGATGTACCCACAATGTGAGTTTCAGGTATTCCTGTCTCAGATATTTTTATACCTCAGTCACCAGAGCTTCCCACTCAGTGGTCTTTATCTATAACAGTCCAGCCAGTCTTTCAGCCATTGTTACCACCTACCACCTTTCTACTTCCAGTATCACCAGACCCTTTCGGTTTCTGGCACTCACCTACCAATATTCCACTTACTACCTACCCCAGTATTCTACCTCTATTTCTGGCATCCAGCTACTTTCCTTATGTGGTAAGCTCTGTGAGACCTCCTACCACTATGACTATACTACTCACCTCTATGGCCACCCCAATATCCATAGATATAGTCCCAGGTGCAGTCTTTTTTCCTTCTACATATAATAGCCCCAATCTTGCCAAATACTCGAGTGCAAACCCCACTATAGTCTCTGCCATTCTCTACAACACTTTTTGACCATAAGATCTGGGAAAACTAGTTATCTGCTCCTCTTCAACTCTTGCTTCTCCTGATCCTCATTTTATTGAGGAGGTCAACCCTATCACCCTCATGTATGTCTTATGGCTACAGGAAGTTATCATAGTTAAGGATTTCTCCCATCTTCTTGCACTACTTTGCTCTTTGTTACTATATTTCAGCATACTCTACAATGTATTCTCAGGCCTTACCAACCTAACAGCATTCTTTCACTATATCTCTAATCTGTCTAAACAGTAATTATCAATGGGAGACAATACTTGATTATCATATCGAGTTCTATGCACAATGGATAGCTACCCCCCTCTCTTGCACATTATGTTTGGTATGGGCTACTCAGGATAGTAAACTTATGTCTTTATACCTACTCTCTTGACCTCTGTACCATCCCACTGAGTTCACCTCATCTATTGCTTATTTACTAAGAATCTCTCCTCTATCATAACCATCTCAGCACAACCAGCCTTATTAGTTATCAAACATATGCCATATATTTAACCACATTGATCAGAATGGTACTGTTGACCTCTCCTTAACTGGCTGTACTCACCAAAACTGCCCTTACTGATATCTGT
The DNA here is from genome assembly GCA_003990745.1 of Jimgerdemannia flammicorona. Taxonomy (NCBI): domain Eukaryota; kingdom Fungi; phylum Mucoromycota; class Endogonomycetes; order Endogonales; family Endogonaceae; genus Jimgerdemannia; species Jimgerdemannia flammicorona. The sequence continues at coordinate 16,543 of RBNI01001510.1, read as the reverse complement.
GCTCTCATTGCACAAGACTACATAATACATTTGAATACACATTATAGGATCCTATGAGTAAATCAGTAGACCTCATTGTAGTTTCCCCTTCTGCCCCATCAACAAGACCCTCTCCTTCTACTCCTTTAATATTACTTCTCCCTTGACTACTTAATATCTCCTTCTTCTTCTCTCTCACCACCCCCCTGATCTCAGTCAAATACATCCTGGACATCTTCCCTCTTCCAAAAACCTCTCTTTGAGCCAACATATGGGTATTGGTATTCTGAGACTTCTCTGACTGCCACTTATTATCCATGATCTTACTTGCATTATGTCAAGATGTTTACATTAGCTTCATGGGCACATACTATGCTCAAACATATTGCAACTTACCTTCCACACATGTCTTTTCTCAGGCAATTTTAGATGATATTATAACTAAAATTGTCACAGACCACATTGCAGGCCCCTTCTCCCACCCTCCTTTCCAAAACTTTCAGGCTTCCCTGCTAGGCATGGTGGCAAAGAAAGGTTCTATCAAACAGTACTACATTCACCACTTATCATAGCCCTATGGCATGTCAGTCAATGATGGCATTTCATCTAATGATTTAACTCTCAAGTATACAGCCTTTGACTAGACACTCAACATTATATAATGACTTGATAGAGGGACCTTACTCTTCAAGGTAGACCTGGCCAATACTTTTCAATATTTCTTGGTATATCCAGAAGACTGGAAACTTCTTGGCTTTCATTGGCACAGCCTTTTCTACTTCAATTAGTTTCTTCCATTTGACCTATACTTATTGCCATTTCTCTACAATGTGTTTGGGGAGATGCTGGAATGGCTGTTCAAGTACCATGATCTGGAAGACATCAGCCAATATATCAATGATACACTGGGTGTCTGCTATCCTTCTCAGGCATCAGCTCCATTGCAGCTCCTCCTATCAATCTGCTGTACCATTGGTTTTTCAGTATGAGATGAGAAGATTGAAGGCCCCTTGACCTGTATCTCCTTTTTGGGTATTGATATCGATACTAATGACATAGAAGCATGTCTCTCAGAGGGAAAAATCCAAGCCATTCTCACTACAATTTCCAGCTTCTGCAGTCATTCTAACTGAGCAACTGCTATAAAACAGGAAATACTCTCACTCATTGGTTTCCTCTCCTTTGCATACCACATTATTCCACAAGATCAACCCTTTCTCTACTGCTTCATTGATATTTCAACCTCTGTCACTCACTCAGACCACTACATTAACTTATCAGCAGACTTTTTTGCTGATCTCCAATGGTGGTCACAATTCCTTGTATTATAGAATGGGGTTGCAATAATTGTGCCTTAGGAAGAAGTGACCGATGACCAGTTCTGGACAGATGCCAGTGACACTTTGGACTTTGCTGCCTTTTTTAATAGAGCTTCGTTTGCTATCTCTTGGCCAGCAGAACTCCATTCTGAGGATATTCAATTTAAGGAATTATATGCTATTGTGGTCACCACTACTACTTGGGGTCTGTGCTGGTACTTTTGATGTATTCATGTATATATAGATAACTAAGCAGCAATGTCATATATCAACTCAGGCACCTCTTATAACTCCAAACTCCTTGAGCTACTATGTCAACTGTTGTTTTTAGATGCATCATATTCATTTCAGTTATATGCATTATACATCCCCTCTCACCTCAATATTATTGCTGATGTATTGTCTCATCTTGATTTCTCCTACTTCTACACCCTTACCTCTCATACAGATCAGACCTCTACTATACTAGGCTCTCTCTCTACTATGGTTTTCTGCCCCTTGCTGCATTCTTCCTATGGCTCAGCCTAGTAGGCTCTATATGACAGACATATTCCACTGACCAATACAGCTTTATCAACTTCTGTGCTACCAATAATCTCTACAACTCAGACAGTTCCCTTCTGCCAGTCTCTGAATATCATCTGATTCTATGGATATCTACTCTGACTCTCTGATGCCTATGCCCTGTTACTATCAAGATATACCTCTCTGCCATTCACTCTCTCCATATTGACATTGGTCTTTCTGACCCTCTGGATGGCTTGATTCAACTCTCTCAAGTCCTCTGGGACATCAAATGCTGGCTCGGTAAACCTTCCTCTTGACTATGCCTCTCTATCTCTATCTCTATCTCTATTTTGGCATGGATCCTTCCTTTTATCGACCTCTCTATTGAAAACCACCTTAATTTTGCAGTGGCTATTATGCTTGTATATTTTAGATTCCTCCAGTCAGGCAAATTCACCTGGAGCTCTTTGTCATTCAACCCTACTACTGATCTTGCCCGCTCAGCTATACAATTCATGCCCTTCATATACAAACCCTCCTATATCTCTCTGACTATCCCTTCATCCAAAACTGATCCATTTTGAAGAGACACCACTCTCTACATTGCTCAAGCACCTACTAGTGCCCTATGTACTGTCCTCCTCCTCTGAGCTCTCTTTCTCTCCTTCTCTGCCCCACCTGATTCACTGCTTTTCCAATATACTGGTGATACCCCATTTTCTTGCACTTGGCTCTTATCTGGTCTATGGCCCCTTCTCACTGCTATTGGGCTCCCAGCATTAGCATTCACCAGTCATAGTTTTCATATTGGAGCTGCCTCTGATGCCACCAAAGTGGGGTTCTCAGACTATGAGATTCAAATTCTTAGGCAGTAGTATAGTGATACCTATTGACTATATATTTGGATGCCAAAATCCTGTATACTTTACCTTATGTCAGCTTTAGCATCATACACACCCAACACTCTCTGATCATGATACAGAATCAGTCTATAACAATCTGCATAGAATGTGCTTACTGATGTTTGGTCCCAAGACTATAGTAGTATAGGATTCTATGACTATGATTGAGTCTTCACCACTATGATTTAGAATCAGTCCAAAACAATCTATATAGGACATGCCTATTTCAGGCCTTATCCTTAGACTGTAGTAGTACAAGATTCCATAACCATGATTTGGCATGGCCCACTATGATACAGAATTGGTCCACAACAATCTGCATAGGATATGTCTTATGAGGTAAAGTCCCAAGACTGTAGTAGTACAGGATTCTATGACCATGGTCTGGCATTTACTCTTCAATCTATCTCTATTCTATTCTTTCACTCATACAGGGCCCTTGCTCATAGGCATATATCTCAGGCAGGCCAATAACTGTGAGGTAAGTTCTAATCTTTTTGGGCCAGGTTCTTTGGAACTGACTGATGCAATACATTCAAGACAGAAACATTCCTCATATATGCATTTGTCCAAATATACAAACTTATACTCATCTAATTTTTTATCACATATAATTTAGTATAAGGGTGGTAGCCATGAGAGAGTATGAGTTATTGAAGGAGTAAGATGGAGATTTAATGAAGGGATCCTGAAGAAATAGTATATTAAAGATATATATTACTCGATTAGGCAATTATATATATATATATCATACAATTACAGAATTCATTGTATGCCTAACATCTTGTCCCCTTTCTCTTATGCTCAATTATTTTCACTATCATACAGTTCTACTCTCACTCACCTCCCTATTTGTATACATATTATATGTTGGGTTCTTTGGAACTGACTGATGCAACATATTTGAAACAGAAATATTCCTCATGCATACATTTGCCCAAATATACAAACTTATACTCATCTAATTTGGTATTATGTACAATTTAGTATAAGGGTGGTAGCCATGAGAGGGCATAGATTATCAAAGGAATAAGATGGGGATTTAAACTTAATCTTATATATTTATTGAGATTCTATTACTTATTAATTTGTCAGAAAAGAGACTAGCTCCCAGATATATATCATTCTCAATAAGTAAATCATACTTCTTATATATAGCTTTTTTTCATTCTTTTTTATTATTTTAGTATATAGCTTTATTATAGTTTACTAGTTTACTAGTTATTACAATATATATAAATATAGTTTATATAACATTTATTATGATGGGATTCCTTAGATCAATCTCAATAATCTCCTAAATCTGCTTTGATCTTATTGCATAGCCTAGATTTGTACTTTTTCTTATCTTTCAGAAAGGTATCCTCATCATCATCCTTATCCATAATATTTATAATTCTTAGCTCTAATAGCCTCATTGGCATAGATACAGATATAGGCATCATTCTACTTATCTTTGAAGTTAGCATAGTTGTTGCTAGCTGTATTATCAGATTGATTGAGATAAGAACTTTCATATAAATTTTCTGCTTAATTTCCTTAAATTAAATATTACATAAGATGATAATACAACATTTCTATGAGTTCTACCATCTATATATATATCACTCTGTTATATTTAAGGAATCTGCTTTAGACTCAAATTTGCCTCTATTGTTATCCTTATTCAAGATGTAAGTCTTGCTCTCAAATATCCATAAATGCAAAATATCTGACTTAGATCTACTATATAATTCTTTAGGAGTAAGATTACTATTATTCTTAAATTGTTGATTATTATTATCAAATTTGCTGGATCCACCAGAGTCTTTACTTAAAGCTTGAGAAACATAATGATTTCAGATATATACTACTGTATTCATTACTTCAGCTCAGAAGGAGTATGGTAAGCTAACCATATTCATTATTATTCAAGCTATCTCTATTACTATTCAATTAAAGCACTCTATTACACCATTCTACTCAGATATATAGGGGGCTGTTGTAGAGTATTAAATGCTATACTTTCTTAAGAAGTATCTGAAGGCTTTATTGATATATTTCTTACTATTATCTGAGTATAGGGTTTATATCTTATATACTGTTTCATTCTTCACAGTTGCCTTAAATTCTCAAAATTTCTTGAATATCTCAATCTTTACTATAAGAAAGTATATATAAGCTTTGCAAGTATAATTATCAATAAAAGTAATAAAATACTTCTTCTCAAAGTGTGTTGCCATTTATATGGGACTATAGATGTCTATATGTATCATATTAAAAATATCAGTCACTCACTTTATACATTTCTAAAAAGGTTGCTGAGAAGCCTTATTTGCCATATATTTATCATAAAAGCTGAGGTCTGATGATATATAGATTAGTAATCTATATATAGATTTACTCCTTATTATCTATTTCAAGCTTGTCTTACTGATATGTTCTAAGTATTTATACTATATATACTAGAGATTCTCTTTAGTTATAGTAGAATATGTAGATGATATACCATTTGGTATACTGTTAATTATATATAGATTCCTCTTTTTCAATATCTATATTAACTCCTTATTGTTCTTTAGATTGATTACTGTTATACTGTTTGGTCATATATTTACTCCTTTATCTCCTTGAGCCATTATCTGGCCAATTAAGAAGAGATTCTTACTGATATCTAGAGTATATAGTTCATTCGTAAAGATGTCTGAGAGTTCATCAACTTCTCTATATAGATGTATACTGTTATTTCCTGTACCTTGAGTATAAATAATATTATTGTCACCTAGTTTGATAGGTACAGATACTCAAACTTCTCATATATAGAAAATCACTCACAGTAAGCTGTTATATACTATATTATATCAGAATCTATAAGCCAAACTTCTTCACTATATATATAAGTACTTAGTATATAGCTTACATTTGTACTGATACTGATATCAATATTTTTTATTCCTATAACTTCTTCTACATGTAGATAGGTTATTGCTTCTATGAAAAACAGACCTTTATTATTTCCACTACTTTCATTGTTGCTGTTATTGTTGATATCTATGATGTTTATCTACTGTTATCTATATTGCTTATCTTGACTACTCTTTTCTTTTTTCTTATAATTACAATCTTGCTCACAATGTTTATACTTATTACAGTAGAAGCATTTATTATTAAATTTTTTAAATTGCTAGCCTTGGCCTTGTCCTTTGCTTGGCTTGCCTTTGCCTTATCTATGTGCTCTATAGAATACCTTTTCATCACTATCATCATTATTATTGCCACCCAGTCTTGATTCCTTATTTAAAAGACTTACAATAATATGCTTGTAGTCTGGTAGTTTGTCAGATTCCCTCATAGTGGCAACAACTACATTATATGTCTCAAGAAGGCCATATATAAGATCCAGAACCTTGTCTTCATCCTTGATGAGTTCTGCTAACATAGAAAGAGAGTTTACTTAATTCACCAGATTATCAATATAGTTGGCATAATCTCAGATACTCTTCTTGAACTTCATTTGGAGATTAAATAGTTTACTTTCAGATAAAATCTATTTGATATAAATACCTACTAGTGGTGATTGTATAAGATCTCCCAGGCTTTATTCATTATTATAGCATTGATGATGAGTTTTATTTATATATTTGAAAGGATAAATATAATCTTCCTTAGTGCTCTGTGATTCTTCACTACTTTATATACTGTTACTTATATCTGTAGCTTCTAGTAATTTCATTCTTTCAAGAGATTCTTTATATAATATATCCATATAGTGTAATCTTTACAATTAAAGACAGGAATCATTCTCTTTATTATTATCAATACTACTACAGTTATAACTATTATATTAGATATACTTATACTATTAGTATCCATTCTGAGTCCTGTTCTACTTACATATACTACTTGACTGGCTTATGTTTAATATACTGCTAGCATTGATCAATATTATAGCATAGTATAGCATATATGTTAAAGGTGTATTTATTATCTGCTTTTGCTAGCAAGACTTATAACCTTTTGTTATAGAATACTTAGAAGAGTAGAGAGAAAAATTAAAAGAAGAGAGTATTAGTTATTGATGCTAACTTATGTACTTATATATATATATATTAATGATATTTATATAATGATGTAGTCAGAGTCAGGCTATACCACTATATATTAAGTTGCTATAATTAAGATATTTCAACAGAGTCAGAATAGCTCTAATAGCAATATTTAAGATATCAGTAGTTACTACAAAAAGTCTTGCTGAGTCAAGACTGATCAGGATTAGTATATTAGTCAGTATTTTTTAAGGATATTCATTGCTGTAGTGTATTCTTCTATCTATTCTTTTTTGATATTAGTATCTTTCTTAGTAAGACTTGTGAGTAAGACAGTAATTGTGGAGAATCTTTAAATAAATCTCCTATAATATCCTACTAGTCTATTGAATCCTCATAAAGACTTGAGGATCTTTGGAATAGATTAATTGCAGATTGCTTAAATTTTCTTAAAGTTGATAACAATATCATTTTCAGAAATAATATAGTCTAGGTATTCAAATTTCTTCTTGAAGAAGTGATATTTCTTTCTTTTTACCAAGAACTTATGTTCATAGAATATGTCAAAGACTATTTATAGATATATATTATCAGTAAATAATATTACTTATACTATATACTAAGATATTAGATCAGAATAAACACTTTAAGATATTTTTGAAAGATGTCATTCATTAGTATTTAGAAGGTTGCTGGTATATTGGTAAGACCAAATAGTATTATACAGAATTCATAATGTCCAAATCTTGTTCAAAAAGCTGTCTTGGAAATATCTTCTTCTTTGATACAGATTTGGTAATAGATATTCAGATATGAGGTTGCTGAGTGAGAAGGTCTTGATCTTATATGCTTAGTTGAGTAGTTCATTGATTCTTGAGAGTATATATTAGTTCTTGATTGAAATCTTATTGAGTGCTCAATAATCAATATATATGCAGAGACTTTTATCCTTTTTGCAGATAAAGAGGATTAGTATACTATATAGTAATTTTGATAGATAGATGAGACCTTTGCTTGTCAATTCTACTAGTTATTTCTTGAGAGTTTCTAGCTTAGGTTGAGCTAATCAATAGATTCCATAGTAGGGTGGATTTGAACTAAAAATAGTTTCAATGGTATATTCTACTGCTCAAACTAATAGTAGTTCTTGAGATTCTTGGAAAACATCTTCATATTCCTTGAGAAGTTCTTAAAGATTACCTTTCTCATCATCTTTATTCTTTAGAAGTTCAGAGAGTTCTTCATTATCTTCTTTTAAGGTCTCCTTAACTATATATATATATATATATACTAGTCTGGTTTCTAAATCAGTTTCTTCATCTAAATAATAGAGATAATATCATATCTGGACTTCAGTTTCTTCTTAGTATACTCAAATTGTAACTTGATATCTCTCAGAGAGATCTTATTGGTGTGTCAATTAATATAGGAGTTCTTCTATATAAGCCAGAAATTTCTGAGGATGAGATCATATTCAGGAAGATGCATAATATAGAAGGTTTACTTTGTGGTATAGTTTCTGAGTTGTAGAAGTATATTCTTGCATATTTTGGAGAGATTCTGTATATTTTATTTCTGAAAGTAACAATGTTTTCTTCTGGATTCTTTAGTATCTTAAGGTAGAATTTATTAGTAGTTTTTTGATCAAGATAGCATTTACTTGCTCTACTATCAATGAGAACTTTGACAGAGTTTCCTTTGATCTTTTCTTGAAGGCAGATGCATTTGGTATTGATTTCTTATTAGGTGGCAATTATTTCTAGAGTAGTTTCTTCTTCCCAATCTTGTACTTCTCTATCTTCATCATTGATATTCTTAATTTCTTCATCTCATTATTCTGGGATCATTGGCTTATACTTCTTGGATTCTAGAATACATGTGATGTATTCTTCTATATATTTAAAATAGTATATCTTGATTCTATATAGATATCATCCTGTAGGGATATATCTGTTAATAATATACTAGTATTATTTCTGATCTTAGTCTTAAGGTTCTTCAATGCAGACAATTTTCTATATCTTGGTTTTTTTTCTTAGCTTTGTCAGAGTACTTCTTTATTAATTTAAAGGCTTTTTCTCCTCTATCAGAAGATGATAGTTCTTTTGTTTCTTCTACTTCAAGATCATTATATATTACTTCAATGATAGCTTGGGTGATTCATTTCCTACATATGATTTCAATGGCCTTTTGTCTAGTATTGTATAGTAAGACCTTAACCTCACCTTTGAATCCTTGGTCTATCACTCTTCTAGCTATATGAAGTCTCTCTTCTTTAGCTAAAATACTCTTTTCTATGAGACAGATGTAGGTTCCTTTAGACACTTTTATCTCAATACCTGTACTAATAGTTGTTTGCTTACCTAACTTTATAGTTACTTCTATGCTGAAGTAGAGGTCATAGCCAGTATCCAATTCATATATCTTGTCTGAGATCTTTGCAGTGATATAGAATCTCTTGATCTTGATTTTCTCAAGAGTTTCTTTTAGATTATCTCCTATTATTGTGATAGTGTATGAGGAGGATGATTCTTTATTGATATTGGTCTTCTTATCAAGGTATTCACAAGATATGTATCCTCTCTTTTTATAGTAGAAATATACTCTCTTCTTTATAAGTTCTTCTATTTTCTTATTAGACAGTTTCTTAAATCCTCTTTATAGTCTTAAAGACTCATTCCGGAGTTTGTACTTCTTCTCAAATTGGTATTATTTATCTTCTTTATTGTTAATTCTATTATCTCTTAGCCTTTGGACTACAAGGATAGTATGTACTCAGATGATAGCTTGAACTAAGTATTATTACTCATGTGAGCAATTATAGAGTTATCTTTATTTGTGATAGTCATTCAGGAATAGCATCAAAGAAATAAGCAGTTTAGATCTCATTTAGAGTTTGCTCTCACTGGCTATATTCTGCTCTAATAGTATTTAGGAGAGTTTCTAATCTTATAGCAAATACTTTGAGGTCTTTTTTTCTTAAGTTTGATTCCAACTTCAGCAATATGGGCAGAGCTTTGAAACTGCTAGATAATTAGCTCCTTTAGGTCTATAGTAGCTAAATGGGCTTTATATCAAGGTGATTATTATCTCTATTACTTACAATAATTTCAGTATAGGTTTCTCAGATAAGAGGATGTACTGGTAGATTCACTACTGAGCTGCTGTGTCCATGAAGTGTATGGTGACCTTTTCTATCTGTAAGCCTGCAGTTGTATAAAGATCTTCAATCTCATAGTATTCATTGTTATCAAGAATACTGTATGGACTTTAGTTGTTATTTTATTTATTAGCATAGTAATTGGTGTCAACTTATTCTATAAATGTTATCACTTGGTCTACTTTACCTTTAAATGAGGTGAGGCAGAGTTCTTTTGTGAGTTTGTTTATTTAATACTGAGGTAAAGGGCTTGAGTGAGTATAGCTACTTAATCAGCCAATACTGCTATCTTATTATCTGCTGATATTATTCTGCTATCTCTGTTGTCTATTTGATAAGATGGTTGGGGTTTGTCTTCTTCTATTGTTATAGTGTATCAATTATGGTTTAGACTTAATTCTTCTATAATATTACTAAGGTGAGTGAGCCTGTAGACTGGTGGTTTTAACAGAGTAACTGTTTGATCTGCTGTAATCTTTAGTAGGCTTGATGTTCTTGATAGTAGTTCTGTAATAGTACTGGAGCTATCAATGTCTAGTTCAGGTGTTTTTTTTATTATTCTTCTGGGTCTGAATAATATAGCAGAGGCTTCACTAGATCTAGTGGTTTGTAGTTCCTATTACTAGATTATTCTTGCTAGTATGTGAAGAATTTGATAATAGAAGTGGAATTTCTTTTAATAGAAGTAGTATATATTCTTTATAGTTCAGAAAGGCCTTGGCTGCATAGTAGTAATAATTTAAAAAATTGTTCAAAAAGTATTTGGTTGTAGTCTCAATATATTCTTGGGTATATTTCTTATAGAAGTGGCTGCCAACTAGTTTGTTGAAATCTTTCTTAAGTTTGGAAGTATAGAGAACTTCTTTGTTGAGTATAAGGAAAATATTGAATATTTCTTAGATGGTTTTATTGTTGAGTTTGTCAAACTCCTCTTAGCTGATGTGAGTTTTGATCTACTTAGTGATAATTCTATTAGATTCTTCTACTTAGGTCTAAAGAGTATCCAGGGTAAAGGTTTGTCTTAACTATCACTGATAATATTAGTGATATTGACCAGTTTTGATTATCTATAATAGATTCTTAAAGAAAGATTGCTTATAGGTAGAGAGTAACTATTTACTACTACCAAATTATAATAAAACTATATACTAATAAAATTAATATATTGTAAATAATAAATGATGACTATTGGTCCTAAGTTCTGAGTTTTTAAAAAAGTACTGAGTTCTAATTATCTATTATAGTAGAGTCCAGGTATTGATTTTGAGTTCTTATATAGATAGGAATGGCTGTACTTATATTTTAAGTTAATTAGGCTCAGAATCATTAATAAGTCAGATCTGAGGGTTTGTGATAAGAATATTTCTTTATTCTTGTATATAGAAAAAGCAGAGCTGAGATTACAATATACTCAGTAAAGAGAGTATTTATATATATTTAAAGGTTATAATATATAGTATGCTGAGTATGTCTATATGTAGTTATACTACTTTGGATAACTATAACTATAAGTTGGAAATTCTATAGAAATTTCTATCAGAAATTCTAGAGGCTTATAATGATTTATTTAAGAATATAGCTAAAGAGAACAGACTACATATCAAACCTAAGCTGCTTATTTCTTTGATACTATCTCTGAATAGTTATTAGAAAAATACATAAATAAGAATAACTCTATAACTATCTATTGTAACAGTGACCCCAGAATGATGACATCAGTACAGGAGATAGCCTTTCCTTGCAAGCCATCAGATCAAAGCACAAGAAGATCATACAGCATATGAGATGAGCAATGATGACCAACTGTGAGTCATTGTGACCACAGTACAAGTATCCTGAAGAATATAAAAGAAGGATCAAGGAACTGCAGTAGCAGCAACCAACAAGAACCACCAATCCCAAAATAGCTCAAAGACTTACTACAAATGAAATGCCTGCTGCCCACCAAACCTCAAGGTCAAGGAACCACCAAGGTACCTCAGTCGAAGAAAGAATGTTCCAAGACATCAGAAGAGCCATGAGGATCCACTCAAGAAGGACTCCTAGTGTCTACCTGGGCACTGCAGACCCTTATCACTTCATTCTCTACTACTGTAAAATGGAAACAAGAATCACCATTGCTACTGAATGCCTCCAAATGTGACAGGAGTACGAAATAGGAAACCTCCTCTGCTGGGAGTTCCCACAGGCCAGCACCTAAGAGCTACAAGATGCCACTCCCATGGATATATACGAAATGAGGATAGCTAAAAAGATCCATCAGATCTTCAGACATGCACCATGGTCAATCTCCAACTTGGAGTATGTTAGAGTCTCAGATTTCAGAGACCTGTCATCCTACTGTATCAATGCACTAGAAGCTAGGGTGGCTACAGAAGCCCAGTCCACTATCACCCTCAACAGCAAAGAAGTAGAAGACTTCTGACATCCTATCCTTCAGGACAATCCAGACCAATTCCTGCAAGGATTGATCTCAGATTCCAAGGCCCAAGCATCCGAGTTAGATCCCCTCAAGACTCCACATTTGTCCCCTATTTTGTGGAAGAGAACCTCATAGACTGGAGAGCTCCAGATCTTATTTCTGATTTTCCTGCCACTGCTGAACAAGATGATGTCATCGGCGATGATGTCATCCTGCACGACATACCCGAAGTATGCGAAATGTGCGACCTGCATGATGAATTCACAGATCTCATCTCCTTCAGTGATGATGATGATAATGAAGCCCCCATGGTCCTGAACTTTCTGCTCTAAATTCTTTATTACACTGGATAATGCCAGCACTGGTATTCTGAGGTGATGCAAAATTGTTCCAGCACCAGCATTTTGATGTGACACTAGATAATGTCAGCATCCTGAACCTGTACAACTATCAGTACCAACCTTGGAACTTAGTAGTTTTAGTTATTGGAATTTATATTTAGCTTTATATCTTAGCAACCATTGAATTATATTTTATATAAATACCCCTCTTATTTCCTCTGAAATAAAGTCAGTTCTTCTCAGTGTAATACACACTTCCTTGCAAGCTATCTAAGAGATAACAAGACAGTTTAAAGATAAGAAGTTTGAGGACTATAAGACCTTGGGAAGACACTTCAATAAGAACTTGCTTATAACAAACTTGAGTTAGTCTAAGAGATACACCTTGAAGAGAATCTGGCATATTTGAAGGACTCAGCGACCACTATGTGACACTATATAAGCAATGGTGCCTAGAATGAGCTATTACTAGAGTATATATCATCCTTATAGCTCAAAGATTAAGAGATAACAGAAATAACAATAAAGGAGATAAATGATACCAATTTGAGAAGAAGTATGAATTCCAGAATAAGTCCTCAAAACTACAAAATAGATTTAAGAAACTATTTATAAGAAAGTGAAAGAACTTATAAAGAAAGGAGTATGTTTTCATTGAAAAAAGAGAGGACATATGTCTTGCAAATACCCTGACAAGAAGAATAATATAAATAAAGAACTATCCTCCTCTCATACCATTATTATAATAGAAGATGATCCCAAAGGAATCTCTGAAAAAAATCAAGGTCAAGAGATTTTATATTACTACAAAAATCTCAAACAAAGTATATGAATCCAATACTGACTATGATCTCTACTCTAGCATAAAGATAACCATCAAACCAGAGAAGTGGATAATTATTAGTATAGGTATTAGAATAGAAGTCCCCAAATATATCTATATCTATCTAGCAAAAAAGAGTAGTCTGGCCAAAGAAGAGAGACTCTGTATAGCTGGAGAAGTTATAGATTAAAGTTCTACTATATAATACTGAATAAAAGGCTATCAAAATTATATATCACCTAAGCTATATTAAGGCAATATATAATGACCTTGAAGTTAAGAAAATAAATAAACTATCACCTTCTGATAGAGGAGAAAAAGCTTTTGAATTAATAGAAAAGCACCCTGATATGGCTAAAGAGAAGACCAAGATAGTGAAGATTATCTATATTAAAGAATCTCAAGACCAAGATCAAAAATAGTATCAGTATATTACTAATAGATATATCTCTATAGAACAATACTCTCATGAAATCATAATATACTGTTTGAATATATAGGAGAATATATTATATATATCCTCAAATTTAAAAAGTATAAGTCAACTATCTCAAAACAATAGGATGAAGAAATCAAGAATATCAATAATAAAGATGAAAAACACAAGATTAGAAAGAAGAAACTACTCTAGAAATAATTGCTACCTAGTAAGAAACTAATATAGAATGTATCCACCTTTAAGGAAAAATTAAAAAAAATCCTATTGAAGTTCTTATTAATAGAGGAGTAAGCAAATACTATCTTGATAAAGAAACTGCTAATAAATTTTGCCTCAAGATACAAAGGAATCCCAAAGGAAACATTGCTATATTCAGAAATAGAATAATACAGAAACTCACCAAGATATGTAAGAATATACTCCTATAACTTAGAAATTATACCTCAAGGTAAACCTTCTACATTATACACTTCTCTAGATATAATCTCATTCTTAGAAAATCCTGGCTCACTTAGAAGAATCTCTATATCAATTGGCAAATCAATACAATCTCTCTAAGAGATATTAAGTCACAATCTGAGCATACTAAGAAGAAACCAAAGCCTAGATATGATATTATATCCACCATCCAGATAAAGAAGCTAATTTGAAAACCAGACTAGTATATTTATATATATACAGTCAAGGAGATCTTAGAGGAAGATGATAAAGAACTCTTCAAAATTCTGAAGAATAAAGATAATGAGGAAGACAATCTCTAAGAACTACTTAAGGAATATAAAAATATTTTCCAAGAACTCCAAGAACTACTACCAATCTGAGCAGTAGAATATAGTATTGAGACTATTTCTGATTCAGATCCTCTCCACTATGGAATCTATTGACTAGCCCAATCTGAGCTAGAGATTTTCAAGGAATAATTAGCAGAATTAATAAGTAAAGATCTCATTCATCCATCAAAATCACTATATGGTACACTAATTCTTTTTTTTTACAAGAAGGATAAAAGTCTCTATATATGTATTAATTACTGAGTACTCAATAAGATCTCAATTAAGATTCAATATATACTTATAAGAATTGATGAACTACTTAACTAAGTATATAAGGCCAAGACCTTCTCACTCATTGACCTCACATCTGGATACCACCAAATTTATATCAAAGAAGAAGATATCTCCAAGATAGCCTTTTGAATATTTAGATACTATAAATTCTATATGATACCATTTGGCCTTACTAATATATCAGCAATGTTCCAAATATTGATAAATGATATTTTTTGAAAATATCTTAGAGTATTTATTCTGATCTATTAAGATGACATCTTGGTATATAGCATAAATAGTATTATCTACCAATAATATCTATGAATGATCTTTGATATACTCTGTAAATATAAGCTCTTAGTAAAAAGAAAGAAATACTACTTCATCAAGATATATTATCTCAAAAAACAGTATTTTTATTAACTCTAAGAAGATCTAAGCAATCTGTAATTGGTTTATTCTAAAGACCCTCAAGTTCCTATAAGGATTCAATAGACTAGTAGGATATTATAGGAGATTTATTTAAGAATTCTCTATAATTACTATTCTACTTATAAGTCTTATCAAGAAAGGAGCCAATATTAAAAAAGAATAGATAGAAGTCTGTACTATAACTATAAATATCCTTAAGAGAATACTGACTGATATACTGATCTTGATCAGTTCTAATCTAATAAGACCCTTTGTGAGTACTACTAATACTTCAAATATTGTTATTAGAGCTATTCTAACTCAATATAAATATCCTATCATCTATCTGTCTCAGAAACTTAATGAATATAAAAGAAACTATACTATACTAGATAAGAAACTCATTGCTATCATCTGATCTCTGCAAGTATAGAGATACTTTCTTCTTGGCAAAATATTCACCTTATAGACTAACTATTAAGCTCTCTAATATATTCTGATACAGCATTTTAATAAAATATATCAATATATTATCTGAAACTTCTACTGGTTGAAAATAATATCTGATATAAAGAATTATATTAAATCCTATGATATCTACTAAAAATATAAGTCTAGCAACTAGGTACCAGCTGGTACTCTATAACTGCTACTAATTCTCATCTGAAATTGAGACTATATCAGAATGAACTTCATTGTCCAGTTGCTAAAAATCAAGAAGAGAAGAGATGTAATTATTGTCTTTATCAATCATCTCAGTATATAGGCTTACTTTGTTATAATAACTACTATTACAACAGTACCAGAAACAGTATAGCTATTTATTAACAATATATTCTGCCTCTATAGACTATTATTAGTAATTATCTCAGACTAAGATATAAAGTTTATAAGCAACTTTTGCCAAACACTCTTCAAGAGCCTAGAAGTATAACTGAAAATATCTAAAGTATACTATCTGTGAATAGATGATCAAACAGAAAGAACTAATTAAATTTTGAAGCAAATGCTTAATATCTATTATAGCTATAAGCAGAATGATTAAAATAAAAAATGACCCTAGCCAAGTTTGTATATATATAGCAAGAGCATAAGTACAAGTATCAAGATGATACCATTCTATCTAAACTATAAACAATATCTTTTTTTTTTTTTTTTTTTTTTTT
>RBNI01001509.1:0-22102 GCA_003990745.1 Jimgerdemannia flammicorona | reverse complement strand
TTTTTTTTTTTTTTTTTTTTTTTTTATAGTCACTTGGACTCCATCCTTTATTAATCCATCTATCCCATAAAAGTATATTGATCCTAATCCCTAACCAATCCCCCAGGGGGGGCCCCCTCCCCCTACCTCTCCTCGATAAAATACCACTTTGTCCAACACAATTCCCACCCTCCTACCACTTTGCTCACAGATCCTAGTTACCAAACTGTGCTATCGCCCCCCCAAAGGGCCCCAACAAACCCACCATCCAGTCAGCAGATCCCCCAACAGCTCCTTCCACCATACTACCTTCTCCTGTAGTTCCATCTGCTGCCCCTCCTCAAATACAAAGAGCCAATGACCCGCCAGTCCTACCTACACTGCCAACACCCATCTTACAGTGAGCCAACTATTGCCCACCCCCCCCACTAGCCGAGATTTCAAGTCATCCCAGTGGCCCCCCACACCAACCAGCCTTTGCTCCATACCCAGTCTATTCCTAATTACTACCCAAAAGTCTCCCAATACCTCACACTCTCCTAGCCAATGTTCCGACATCTGCACCAGACCCCCAGCCTGCCCTACATTGTAACACTCCTCACACTCAAAGCAGCCACTGTCCACCAGATGCCCAGTATGGAAATTCAATATGACATTCCTCCGCAGCACCCACCACCATACCACCCAGTATTTAGGAGAAAGCCACCTTTGCACCTCAGCACACTAAGACCAGATACCCACCCAGTCCCACTCCTTGCCAATCCCTGCCACCTGTCAGCCACTTGGCCAAAGATCTAGGCCAAGACCCTGCTAATACTCCACTCCATCTCTGATATCAAACGTTGCAAGTAGGGCACCCTCCAGGAGCAGTCTATCCCAACTCTACATATCGGGCCCCCACATTACCTCCCCCTCATTGCTCTGCCAACATAGGCCAATTCTGTGTGCTCCCTCTACCACTCCCCACCAAAAGCCCTTGAATCGCAGCCGCCGAGCACCATTCAGCCCCACCATAGAGAGCAGATCTCCAGAAGACCCTCAAGGGGAGGATCTCATCTCCCACACCTTTTGCAGCAGAGGCACCCAACCCCTGCCCTGCAGTTCAGCAGCTCTCCTCAACCACCAGGCTCGCAAGCAGTACAACTGCTTGGGGAAATCCACAAGGCCAAGACCCCCCCTGACTACCGGTATCACCAAAGTATCCCAACTGACCTGAGCCCTCCTCCCTGCCCAAATCCAATCTCTAGCCACTTTCGTCAGCCTCTTCACCACCCACACTAGGAAGTCCAGGTGATAGACCACATACCACAGCTTGGAGAACCAATATATATTCAGTATTGACACCTGCCCTGCCAGAGAGATATGGCGGCCTCCCCAACCTTGAAGGACCTCCCCCCACATGGTCACTCTGCTCTTCCACCACACTCGAGACAGGACTGAGCCATACACAGAGAGGAAGATGCCCAGATACTGCACTACCTCACCAGTAGGGACAATTGTTCCAATGACATCCCTACCCACTAGCCCATTCTCTAGCACTATCATCTCATACTTATTCTAGTTGAGCTTCACCCCAGAGTGAGCCTCATACCAATCCACTGTCTCCTTAAGCACCTCGACATCTGCCACAGACCCAAGTCCAACCACCATGTCATCAGCAAAGGCCCCCACCTTCCACACTATATCATATATAGAGAGCCCCACCACCTTTCGGCAAATCCTATCCATCAATGGCTCCAGCGAAAGGGCATAGAGAATAGGAGACAAAGGATCCCCCTGAGGAACTCCTCTTCTCAAGGAAAATACCAGACCACAGTGTCCATTACATATCAGCGCCGCCTGACTGCTCCTCAGCAGACTCAACATAGAGGCCTGAAATCTCGGAGAAACACCAATTTGATCCAACACCCTGCCCAGCCAAACCTGCCATACCTGGTCATATGCCTTCTCCTGGTCCAAGAAAACCAACCTTCCATTGAGTCCACAGGCCCGGGCCCCTTCAATGATACCATGAACCCATACAGTCTCATCTCTTATAAGTCTGCCCTCAACAAAGCCCTGCTGCTCCTCCCCCAGCACCCCTTGGATAACTTTCTGCAGCCTAGCGATGATCACCTTAGTCACCATTTTCCTGTCCATATCCAGAAGCATAATTGGCCTCTAATTCTTCCAGTCCTCCCTTCTCCCTTTATCTTTGTACAATAAGACCACCAGCCCAAGGTCTTGCTCTCCAACCCACTCACCCCTCTGAATACATAGTCACAAAGGGCAGTCATCTCACCCAAAACTCCAGGGACCTTCACTATCTTTTTCCAGAAGTCCCACAGCAATCCATTCTCCCCTGATGATGTTCTAAGTTTAGTTGCTGCAAAGACACTCTGGATCTCCTCTCTTTGCACTGGTAAGATCAAGTCACCTAATTCAGCTACTTGTGGCGGCCCCCACTCCTCTAGTGTATCAGCAATTACTACCTCATCTGCACCCCCTTCTTCCTCACTCTACAAACCCTACCATCGCTCCTTCAAAACTCCTAGGATTTGTTGTGTGCCATGCACCATGTCCCCATCAGTATCCAGGACCCCATCCCACCTATGCCACACTCTCCTAGCATTGAGGAGTCTTGATAAGTACCTAGTAGGCTGCTCACCCTCCTCAAGCCCCTGCCACCATAGCCTGGCAGCCATACCTCATATATGAGTCTCCTCCTCATCTCGCAACACCTGTTGTAGTTCCACTATCTCCAATTTCGCCCTCTCTATCCTCCAGTCCTCCACTCCATCAGAAGTGAGCAGATCCGCCCAATCCAATTGCAGTCTCCTCAGCCTATTGGAAGCACACCTTGTGCACTCCCTTCTCCACCTCCCAGCCTCCCTACCAGCTCCTCTCCAATAGACCCTCACAGCCTCTTTCAAACGTTTCCAATGGATATCTACAAACAAACCCTCATACCTCCATACAACAACCTTTGCCTGAATATCCTTCACTCATGAGTCCCACAACCCCTTCTTGGCCAGCAGGGAGGAGTTAAGGCACCAATGTCCAGATCCATCTCCACTCCCCCCAAACTGTCCCTGCCCCAACAGTCCCCAATGGTCAGACCATGGGCACCACTCCACCTCTAATAACTTCCAAACATCAGAACCCCAACACTCAGCTATCAGAATCCAGTCAATCTTGGTACCTAAGCCATTCACCCAATGTGTATAGACCCTGGTATCACCCCACCATGTTCTGTCCATATCCCCCAAGGAGCTCAACCTCTCCACCTCCTCCCATGCACCCAGCCCTCCACTTCTTCCCCCTGCACTCCTCTCTCTATTAGTTCTGTCTAGATGCTGGTCCTGAACCATATTAAAGTCTCCCCCCAGAACATCAACCCCTTCCTCCAAGAGAATACCCTCCTCCATCAGCTCCTCAATCCATACAATTCTCTCACCCCTAACTGTAGGGCAATAGCAAGAGCCAACTCTCACCAACTCCCACCCTGGCCTCTGCCAATCTCTCCAGACCAAGCAATCACTCCAGCTCCTGATACTCGCCAAGTCCCCTCTACCCTTCCTCACCAGAATCACCACTTTTCCAAACCAAGCAGTGGCCCCACCCCATTCCCTAGTCCACTCCACCCTATCATCCTCATCCTCACACCTCACATCCTATAGTAAAAAGAGGTCTGCCTCCAATCTCTTGAGCTAAGTAAAAATGTTCTTATGCCATCCAGATCCCCACAACCCATTCACATTCAAAGAGAAAATGGTAGTTGTACTGTTCATAGGAATAATGTTAGATAATGATCCCATTCTCTACAAGTCCACATTCCGCTCCTCCTGCACCAAGTCCAATTCATGTTCAGCAGCTCGTTCCCTTTCCCCAGCTTCCCATGCCCCCAGCCCTTCTAGAAGTTCTACCATTGTCCCATCTTCTCTCTCCTCAAAGTCCTCCCTATACTCCAGACAAGCCTCTCTCCAGAACTGCAAACCATGATGCTCTGCCCAACAGTAGGCTGCCCTCTCACCTACAACCACTGCCAGCTCTGCCTTCCTCACCTCATTGACCTCATAACCCTCCTCCTCTAGGAAGATCATAAGAATCTCCCCCCTCAGTGCCTCCACTACACCATTTCTATACAGAATCTGTTCCCAATGCTCCTCAGGCATTGCCCATAGGTCCACCTCTCCCAATGTATCTGCTGCAAGGTTATCCATCACCTTGCTCATCCACAGCAAATTCCCCACCTCCTTCCCTCCTAGAGTCACTGGCTGTCCTGCATCCAACATCATGGTGTCTACACCTATACTGGCAGCCTCATCCCATCCTTCCTCAGGGACATCCACCAGCTCATCCTCACCAGCTGCCACTACCTGGCCCCCTTTCCCCACATCCGGGACCCCAAAGTGCACCCGCTGAGCCCCCTTCATCACTACATCCTCTGTTGTCCTTCTCTTCACTGCCAGGTCCCTCCTGATGAGAGGTAGGAGAGTGGCATCCAATTCCTGTTCCCAGACCTCAAATATGCCATCAGCATAGGGGTCCTTGGCCAGTACCTTCCCAGCCTCTTCCTTGTCTGCCTCCACCTCCCCTCCTCCATTACCAGCCTAGACACTGACATCAATGCCCCCAGATACCTCAACTCCAACTGCCTTCATCTTTGCCTCTGCTGTCATATTCACCAGAAGCTCCCTCTGCCTCCTACACCCCTGTGCCTGCTCCCACTACCCCTTATCTATGTGGATACACTTCCCCTCCACAACCTCCAAATGTGTCGACTCCTCAAAGAGCTTCCAGACCTTTGCCCTCTACTCTACTGCACCACTCAACTCCTCCAGTACCTCCAACAAATCCTCCTCCTCCTCTTCACTCCCCTTCACCCTTAATACACTATAGATGACAGTATCCCACATCAACACTGAGGGCCAGTCACTTGCCTTTCCCATGGCCTCCCACCCTGCCAGCCTAATCCTGACATCCACATTGCCTGTCCTGATTGTCATCCCCTCCCACACCCTGAATCTGATATCTACAACATCGCTATACTTAGCCACCACCTCCTCAACCCTTCTCCTAGTCTCAACCTTCATCACCATCGGTACCCCTTTGACTATCAGTTGTACTACCCTGGGGTCCCACCTGAGGCACCTCACTATAGAGACTGCCACTTCACCAACCATGACTCCAGTCTTCATTGCCTCATCCAGTAGGCCCACCTTCTCAAAGCCCACCTCCACCCCCTCTAACCCCTTCAGGAACTTCACTGAGGCTGCCCCAGCCACCTGCTATGAGATAAGCCCCAGAACCATCCTGGCCATCACTGCCAAGCCCTGGAAACACAAGGTAGCCACGAACTCTGAAACTGACTTCTTGAGTAACAGTGTCACCACTAGTCCCATCATACCATCAGCCAGATCCCTCTTCCAAATCGGTAGCCCCAGCCCTACTCCACCATCAGCTGTCACATCTCTTTTTTTTTCTTGATTCCCCATCATGCCTCCATCAGCAGTCCTGCCCCCAGCCACAATACCTCCAGACCCTACGCTCATACCCACAGCCTGAGGACCTCTCCCCCTCCCAAGGCTCACCTTGCCCTTTCCTACAGCAGCACCAGCCCTGTCGCCAACTGGCCATCTACTCCCCTTCACCTTGTCAGCAAAGCTCGCAGGGCCAGTCTACTCTCCATTCCCACCTGACACTGGCCCTCCTCCAGAACCCTCACCACCCTTCGACCCTCCAACGGCCCCAATCCCCAGGCCATAACTCCTCCCCACTCTCTGCCAGCCAAAGGCCCCAGCACCCCCCAACCCAGTACGCCCATCAGAACTCTTGTTCAAAGACATGTCAATAGTACCTTATCTCCTAGTTGTGTCGAAAACCATTACTTGAAGTTTTGTGTAACGTGAATTATACAGGAGAGAAGTGTGAGCTTTTCTCATCTTTGCAATATCAACATATTGTTTTCTCTTTGATTGCAGCATGGTGGTAAAGATGGCAAAGAGAAGAAAATAGTAAAGGGAGATCTCAGAGAAGATAGTAAAAAGAGATTTCAGTGAAGATGAGAGATGGTGAAATGGGATCAGTGAAGAAGGATCTCAGTGAAGACAGCAAAGAGGATCTCAGTGAAGACAGCAAAGAGAATCTCAGTGAAGACAGTGAAGAGAATCTCAGTAAAGATGGTGAAGGGAGATTTTGGTGAAGATAGTGAAGGGGGTTCTTGGTGAAGATGGTAAAGGATAATCTCAGTGAAGACAGTGAAGGGGGATCTTAGTGAAGATGGCAAAGGAGAATCTCAGTGAAGACAGCAAAAGAGATCTTGGTGAAGATAGTGAGGGGTCTTGGTGAAGATAGCAAAGGGGGATCTCAATGAAGACAGTGAAGGAGATCTTGATGAAGATAGTGAGAGGAGGGGGTCTTGGTGAAGATGGCAAAGAGAAGATGGTAAAGAGAAGATGGTGAAGGGAAGACAGTAATGGGAAGATGGCAAAGAGAAGATAGCAAAGAGAAGACAGCAAAGAGAAGATAGCAAAGAGAAGACAGCAAAGAGAAGACAAGATGGCAAAGAGAAGATAGAAAAGAGAAGACAGCAAAGAGAAGATGGTGAAGAGAAGATAGTAAAGAGAAGATAGTGAAGAGAAGACAGCAAAGGAAAGATGGAAGATAGCAAAGAGAAGATGATAAAGGGTAAGATAGTAAAGGGAAGATAGTGAAGAAAGATGGCAAAGAGAAGACAGTGATAGTAAAGAGAAGATAGTGAAGAGAAGATGAAGAGAATATAGCAAAGAGAAGACAGTAAAGGTAAGATGGTGAAGAGAAGATGGCAAAGAGAAGATAGTGAAGAGAAGACAGTAATGATAAAGAAAAGATAGTAAAGAGAAGACAGTGAAGAAAGATCTCAGTGAAGATGGTAAAAAGAAGATAGTGAAGAAGATCTTGGTAAAGATAATAAAGGGGGATCTCAGTGAAGACAGTAAAGGAGAATTTTGGTAAAGATGGTGAAGGGAGATCTCGATAAAGATAGTAAAGAAGAATCTCTTTTTTTTTTTTTTTTTTTTTATAGGTAAAGAAGAATCTCAGTAAAGATGATGAGAACTCTTGGTTGTCAAAAAAATCACTATGTGACTGCTCTTTTTGAAATTGAGACTATTTAAGGTTTATATTAGGACAAGATGTCTGCCACTATATAAGCTGTAAGCTGTAAGCCATAACTATAAACTACTATAAACTATTATAAGCTATTAAAAGCTACTACAAGCTACTATAAATTACTACTAGCTACTATGAGTTACTATAAGTACTATAAGTTATAAAAAACTCCTTATCTATGTTCAGCTAGTATGTCATTTTTATTATCAAAATCTACATTCTCTTTATTAGTAGAAATATATATAGATATAAATTTTTGAAAGTTCTCAATTAAAGATATAAGTTCTAAATAGGTTTTAGGAAAGATAAAAGCTAAAAAATCTTATGATATATTGGTGGTGTTTTTGAATATATGTAGAATATGAATGAGATGTTGTTGATAGAGTAAAGAAGTTAATAGTTAATAGTATAGTATAATATAAATAGATATATAACTAACTCAATATATAGTTACTAGAAAAATTAATGAAGTATACCATAGAGCACATTTTAATAAAATTTGCACATTGTGTCTTTAAAGTTAAATATCTGAACATGTGACTGACTCAGAGTGATAAAAATCAACTTTGGTTTTAATAGATTTTCTGTAATTTCTTGAAAACAGTCCAGGGGTCATTAACAGGAATCAAGTGACATTGAACTTGTTTGTGTCACCATACTCTCGAATCGTGAAAACCGCACCACACGACCTTCTTCCGTCCTGTATAACCAACGACCAAGGTGCTTTTTTCATTCGCCGTGAAAATTGAGCAGGCAAACATGGATAGAGACGACGAGTTCGAGGTGTTCGAGAACGAGGAATCCGATGACGAAGAGCTCCACGCCATTCAAGAGGTGACCTTCCTGGGTGTGTCTGACGACTCGGAGGTTATCACCACCTCTGCGTTTCTACAGGGTAAAAGGGAGGACAATGCTGCCGAGCTCGTCGCCAAGGCGGAGAAATTCGCCGAGCAGGCCAGGATCGCCGCCGCCAACGCAAATATTGCCAAGTTTACCGCTTGCGCGGCACTCGCGAGGGCGACCTTCGCTACCGGACCTGCAAGAACTGTGTCGGCTAAAGCGTTCCAGGCTACAAAGGTTGCCACCCAACGAGCGGAGGAGGAAGCGACCGCCGCCGCCAATGCATCAGAGGATGTCGCTGCCTCGGTCCTTGCCGCCAAAGATTATCTCAAAATTATTAAAGATATGGGAAAGAATACCGTCGCATATAGGGCCGAAGCTGCTGATCTGGTTCTCCAGATTATCGCTTGCGTCACAGACGAAGCTAAGAGTTTCGCGGACGCCGCAACAACAGCTGAGAATACCGCCTCCAAATGTAGCGCCGAGGCCGTTAGAGCCACCGATAACATGGGGGGACCCGACCGTGCTAAGCGAAAGGATGTTGTTGGCGGAAGCGCTGAGACGGAGCTCACGAGTTCCGCGACCAAGATTTCTGGCACGCACCCTCCGCAGACCGGTGGCCAAAGAGAGATCAACCGCAAGGCGCCTGACAGCAAGCAGAATGTGGCTTCGAACGCACTTACAAGGGACGACGTGGTATCCGAAACCGTTAAGGATCTTGGCAATACGATGATCGAGAACGACCCCTTGACGGAATATATTGATCCCGCGTACAACCTCACAAACGCAATGAATCAGGCTCCGGTAACGGTGCCAGTGGTTGGTGAGGATCGCCGGCCTGACGGGCAGCGTTCGTTGGGAACTGCAACGGTATTGTCCCAAGATACTGGTGCTCAGTCAGCGAGGCAGTTGGTAATGGTATCTCCGCGCGATGGCAAAGTGGTTCGTGAACCGTCAGTGAAGCAGCCGAAGGAAGCGGCGTCTCACGATGACGATCAGGTGGAGATATCGCCTCACGATGACGAACAAGTGACTCGTGTGCGGCCAGTGAGGCAGGCGGTGGAGCCAGCCCCTCGCGGCAGCGACGAGTTGCATCGATCTCTGTCAGCAAGAAAAGTTGAGGTTTCTAAACCAGTCCCCCACCATGTCGCCATTAATATGTCGGTTACTCGTGATGATAGCGTCGATATTACCGAGCGGATTGGTTTGAGTAGCACGGTTGAGAACGTAGTAGACGATCTTGTCCTTGTCGCACATCACCCATTCAATGAGGGCGGTGTGGATATTACGGTTGATGCGATCCCGGATTTGGAACCGGAACCGGAACCTGCAGGTAAAGTATCATTGAAGTTGTTAATTTTTTTTTTTGCAGTATTCTCAAATCCTATCGCGTGAACTAACTCGGCAAAATTTCTTTCTAATTATCAGAGCCCTTGGCCAAGCTAATTCCATACGGTCCTCAGCTACCGCCTATCACTGACAAAAATTACATCAAGTATAGTCACTCAGTTTGGGAGAGCATCATCCGTCACAAGTACCGGCATAAGGGTCAAGACGTCGTCCCGGCGGACAAACATATTCTTCGCGGGGTTGCGGAAGTATCGCTGCGAAAAGAAGTTTCCAGACTCCTCACTCTGAGTACCACACCCATTCTGGAGGAGTCAATGTACTTATATGTGAAAAAGAAGGAGGATGACATGCCGTTTTTGGAAGAGGAGAAAACGTCGCCCACGTCGCATAAGGGGGAAAATGACAACAGAAGGCGCCAATCGAAAGCTGGTATGTTTTCTGGTAAACCCAAATCGGATGCGGTAGAAGCGACTTCTCCTAAGAATACCGCAAAGAAGAAGGAAAGGAAGCTTCCAGAGCCTCTAATCGTGGATGAAATGACCAATCAACTTGTGCCAACAGGTTAGATTTACATCTGTGCATTGAGCTGCTATTCGAATTCCTTTCTTTATTGTATCGAGTTTAATGATTAAACTCTGTGATTATCCTGTAGAGTTCATGATCGACGTATCGGCTGTGTTCCCAACCATAATCGCACATTATCCGAAATACGCCCAGAAAGTTCTCTGCCGCGTTGGTTATACCAAGATTACGCTTGTAAAAAGGAGACCTAGGAAATCTAGTAGCGACGAACATAATATCGTTCAGCTCAGGTTGCTCAGTGAATTCCCTTTCATGTACGGGCGTGTATCGTTCGATCGCAACTTACGCTTGACATGGTACCGGTCGCCGTTTAAGTGGCTCCTCTACCAAATGAGATTGGTGCATGAAAAAAAGTCGAAGACCCTTCATGCGCTTTGCATCGTACCGCTGAGGAGAATCTGTGCCTTCGAGTATCTTAACGAAGAAGACGACTCTCATTTGTATCGATCGTTCCGCTTTGATTGTCAGCGCCTCTTAATTGTGTTCCTCCCTGCCCTGAAACTTACATACCCCAATCTGCTATCTCTCCACAAGATATGGAAACCCACCTATCCGCCGGAACGGTTTTTGGAGTGGGTATAGCGTCTTCACCGAGATCGTTCACTCGGAAAATGCCGAAGCTGTTTTCGAGGCAGACTTTTGGGATGTCGTCTTGGGTACGTACGAATCCCACGATTACTCTTCAGGAGTTTTGCAATTGCAAACAGAATGTTTTTCCGATTTTTGATCCCATCGATGTTTTACGAAAACCCTGCTTAGATTTCAAATGGCGTTCGTATGCCACGTTCCGATGGCTCTTGATTTGTTTGGTCGAGATTATATACATGGTCCTCTGGGCCGTCTCCACGAACCCGATGGTGCAGCGTTATAGCCCTAATTCCGACTCGCCACAGTGGCCTGCGTGGTCGGTTCATTTCCAAATTGGTGCTATCTTCCTCGGCTCCTTGTTCCTCTGTAACGAGATTCGACATATGATCTACTACGGCCCGAAGAGATACTTCCTCAACGCGTATAACTTCTTCAACCTTCTGTGTTATATCCTGCCCATCACCATATCTGCCAATTCCTTGCAGGTTGGGTATATGGGCATGCAGACAGACCTGACGGCCCTGACCGTCTTGCTGCTATGGCTGCACTTCCTCCAGCAACTGCGCGTCTTCAAACCCATCGGCATTTTCGTCAACATCTTTCTCAGCAGCATGAGACAGGTTATTCCCATCCTGGCGGTCGCGTTTGTCATCTTGTTGGGTTTCGGGCATGCGACCTGGATACTGCTTGGAACCTATGAAGTTACCCCGAACAATTCCACCAACGCCTTCGGCAGCTTCTCCACCTCGCTCGAGAACTATTACTGGGGAATCACGGGGGATTTTTCTGGCCTGCAGTCCTGGGATGGGTTTAGCACAACGGCCGATGTGTTCCGCTTCATGTTCACGTTTGTCGCAATAGTTTACCTCCTCAATCTGCTCATTGCTACGCTTGTCTACAATTATTCCGAGGCTTCAGTTAATGCTGGAATATCCTTCAAGTTGCAACGTGCAAAGGTAAGAGGCATGCTTTATAAACATGGAATTTTGCACTGCATTCACACCTGGCACTCATCGTTGAGATTCTTTATTCTGCAGATCATTGCGGAGATAGAATGTTTCTGGATGCTTCCTCGGGAGCGTAGGAACAAAGTCAACTTTCCAGACGATATATTCTTTGAGGCGAGGCCTGACAATATTCACTTATGGGAAGAGGAGAAAGAACCCGGCAACGTGAAATTTGATTAAGCTTTGGAGTGATGATTGGCCGGTAAAGTATCTTGGCCTCTGGAATCAATGGAAGGACATCGTAAAATATGCTTGAGAATGTTTCATTGAACATATAATAATCGTTATCGCTGTTATATTTTCCATTGCATCGTTCAATTTTATGAGTTCCAATCCTTTATTTTCGATATTGACTGCTATCTTGTGACGAGTTTCTACTGTTAAGAAGGTAATTAAATTCTTTTTTATAGATGATGTCTCATATATCTTATATTTAGATATATTGTTTATGTAAAATTAATATATTGTGACGTGCAATTTGTATCACTTGTTGCTTCAAGTACGGCTCAATGTGCCACTTGTACTCTTAACACAGATCTCCGTCATTGCGTCGTTGGTCACGTTATCAGCTCGTTTAATATGTTATTACAATTTTGTCTTCTTATATTCCATCTTTGGTGGTCTGGTATCATATTTATTGGTCTTGTTCTTGATTTCATGGTTTTGTTTTTGATTCATTATAAGAGAGATTTGTCTACTCCATCTTCAAACTTTATACATTAGGTAAAAGTTTTATTTTTTAAAATCTTCTGATCTTTTAGTGTCTTTTTATAGCAAATTTGAATTGATTAATAAACTAAACTGAAGTTTGTTCACTTTGATAACTGGGGTTATTTATATAAAATATATTAATTTATAAAATAATAAAATTTATCTAATCAAATTAATTAATAAGAATAAAAATAAAGTTATTATTAGTAGTAGTTTAATAATAGTAAGTTGATAAGAGCAAAGCTAGTACTAATTTATCAAGAGATAGTAGTAAGATATAGATTAATTAAAATAACTATAAAATTAAACTAGGTTAAATATAATTAAACTATTATACTTAGAAAATAATTGTAAGTGAATAATTCTCAAAAATATAAATTGATATCAATTAGTAAGATTTTTAGTTAAAAAGTCAGTCAGTCAGCAAAAATTCAAATTGATATAAAATTCAAATCAGAAATCCAAATCAGAAAATTACCTGATAAATTATCTGAGAACTAAATTGAAAAGTTATATATATATAATACTTAATCAGAACTAAGTTATATAATATAGTAGTCTAGAATTAAAATAGTTTAGTAGTTACTAATTATATATTTAAATAGTATAGATAGTGTAAAAGTAATCTCAGAATAGTGATATTATTACAGAAGACCATTTTTTCTTACAAGCTATCAGATTAGAGTATAAGAAGATTATATAGTATAACTCACTCAGGCTATAAGATGAGTAATGATGATAAACTATAAGTCATGATGACAACAAGATAGATATCTCAAGAAATATAAAAGAAGGACTAAGAAACTGCAGCAGTAGCAACTCAAACAAGACTTACAAAATCCTGAAATAGTTCAAAAAACTTACTATAAACAAAATGTCTACTACTCATCAAACCTCAAGATTCAGAAATCACCAAGGCTTCTCAGTCTAAGAAAGAATATTCTAGGACATCAGGAGAGCTATGAGGACCTGCACTAGAAGAATTCCTAGTCTTAATCTGAATATTGGTAACTCTTACTACTTTACTCTCTACTATTGTAAAATAGAGATAAGGATTACTACTGCTACTAAATACCTCTGTATGACAGAAATATGAAATAGGAAACCTCCTCTACTGGGAATTTCCTCAGGCTAGCCTCCAAGAAATATAAGATGATACCTCTATAGATATACATGAATTGAGAGTAGCCAAAAAGATCCATCAAGTCTTCAGGCATATACCTTAGTCAATCCTCAACTTGGAGTATACTAGAGTCTCAGACTTCAAGGAATTATTAGCCCACCACACAGATATACTAGAGGCCATGGTGGCCACAGAAGTTCAATTCACCATCACTCTCAAAAGTGATGAGATAGAAGAGTTCTGGAATCCCATCTTTCAGGACAATTTAGATCAATTTCTATAAGGATTAATCTTAGTATTCTAAGGCCCCAGTATCTAGGTCGGATCCCCTCAAGATCCTACCTTTGTCTTCTACTTTGTAGAGAAAAACATCATAAATTAGAGAGCCCCCAAACTTCTTTTTGCTACTATCAAGCAATGATGTTATTCTGCTAATTGATGTGTGTGAAATATATAAAATGAATGAAATACTTACAGAAATGCTCACTGACTTTATTTTCTTCAAAGATATCTTATTCTTGACTTCCAGCCTTGATAATAGTGATAAAGATGAAACCCTCTGGATTTTGAACATTTTGCTCTAATTTGTTTATATAACTATTTGTTTGAACATCTGAATATTCCAGCATTCTGACCTTGTGAACTGTTAGAAATTACTCCAGCATTCTGATTTTATATAACTAATTATCTGAGCACTCAAATTTATACTTATAATCTGAAGTTTTTCATATTCAAATATCTTATTTAGTTATTGGATTTTATATTTAGCTTTATATCTTAGAAACTATTAAATTAAATTCTATATAAATACCTCTCTCATTTCCTTTGAAATAAAGTCAGAATTAAAACACTTAAGCATTCAAGTACTCAACTACTCAAGAGTACAAATGTTCTAGTCCTCTACTCAATTCCATGCAAGTAAATCTAAGAGACAATAGAATGGTTTAAAGATAAGAAGTTGGAGGACTATAAGACCTTGAGAAGATACTCCAATAGAACTTACTTAGAAGAAATGTATAGTTGATCTAAGAGATACACCTTGAAGAGAATCTGATATACTTAGAGAACTCAGTGCCTACTATATAACAACTTGGTACCCATTGACTGGTAGTATCATTAGGATCCCTCATTTTCAAGCTAAATAACCAACTACTACAACAATAACTACTCTGACTATAAGAGTCACCCCTGCAAGAATTAAAGACAAAATGGAAATATATCTATTTACATTCTATAGATTTACTACTGAAGAGTTAATCCTGACCTTTATTGAAGACTTTGAACAATTTGCCACCACATGAGCTCTCAATATTGAAGCACAATTGGCCCTTCTATCTGTCAGTCTCAGAGGACCTGTCAGAGATAAGTTCAATATAGTCACTATTACTGATACTAGTGCAGCCAAACTCACCAATATGAAGAACTTCCTCAGAACTATATACTATACTGAAGAGATCAAGTAAGCTCTCAAAGATCAACTCAATACTATCTGCCAAGAACTCAATAAAGACTCCAACTCATTCTACACTCAAATCTGCTATCAGATTGTTTTGACTAGTTATGATAACATCCTCAAGGAATAGATAGCTGATTCAATCTTCTTAAAAAAAGTCTACTATGAAATTTCTCTAGCAATCTAGTCTACTTTAGCTGCTCTGACTCTTGATCAGAAAGTAGTCTTTATATAAAGATATGAGACAGCCAGACACCCCACTGAATACACAATAGAAAGGATAACTAGCATCAAGATGGAGCCACCAAAGCCAACCAGTATTATATCTACTACAGCCATCAACAGACAACTAATCCCACCTGCCCCCAAGATGGCTAAAGCCAACCCAGTAGAGAAACCTACCCAGCAGTTTGCCAAGATAACTATATATCTTGATGATGTTGTTAAAGAAGTACAAAGTGCCAACAGGAGACCAGTACAGAAGTTTACAGCTACTATAGAGAAATATATCATTATATGCTTCAAATATTGAGAAGAAGGCCATTATGTAAAGAATTGTATAACTGAAACAAGATGTAGAGCCCAACCAAGTGATGCTACCAGAACCAGAGAACAAACCAATATAGTGGGCATTGAGGAGATTGGTGATACTGATGATAAAGAATACTATAAGGAGTCTAAATTCTACCCTGTTACTAAAAGTACCAGAACTCAGTCTAAGCCCTATGACAAGAAGGACAATAGTAAGCAAGTTGGAAGATCAAAAAAGATCTCAACCATTATCATTCAAAGTAAGATCCAATCTGAGGAGATTGATCAAGACATGGAGTTAGATAAAGCTACTTATCAAATTATTGAAGACACTACTTCAGTCTTAGGAGAAAGTGAAGTAAGAAATAACAGAAGCTGTATAAGAGCAAGGTCCATCAATATAATATCTACAAGGATCTCAAGGAACAGAAGGTCAATACTACTTTTGGACAACTAGCAGAAGTCTCTACCTTCAGATAGCAGTTAAGAGCAGGACTTGCAACTACTATCAAGAACCAAGAGGACAAGATCATAGATGCTCACAATATACAAGAAGATGAATAAGAAGACTCAGATAAAGAATCTGAATATCAGTACATGATCTCTGCCTATATTCAATATCTGATTAAAGATTATATCTTTAATACTATCATTGATATCAGTACTGGAGGATACCTCATGAGCAAGAAGACAATTGACTATCTAGACTGAGATATTGAAGGTTTTACCAAAATGGTCTATATCACAGCAGATGGTATATAAGCTACCCCCCTAGGCAAGATCTGAGAAGTCTCTATCAAGATCAGAGGAGCTACTATCTTAGTAGATGTGATAATTACAAGTACCACTAACTATAACATCCTCATTAGTAACCAATGGCTTCACAAGGCCAAAGCTATCATTGACCTCAATGCCCAGAAGATGCAGATCAACTATAGAGGAAGAAAGATATAAGTCTCTATTAATATCTAAAAAGGAGTACTACCAGATATAAAGAAAGGAGATGAAGAGGATACAGAAGTCTTCAACATTCACATCATACAAACTTTGAAACATACTTTTGAATTATTTATTAGAGAAAGTTACTAAGGATATAGCAACAACCAAGTGAGCCAACATATGTATAGGGTCAGATAGACCCAGAGCCTTTGACTGGCAATACATCAAAAGAGGGTATGAACTGGGGATAGGGACTTTGGAAGGTTCTAGAGGCCAGGGTGGTCTGAGCAGTGGTGGCTAGTCTGGTGCAGGAGCAGGAGGACAGGGGGGGCTGAGTTTTGCAGATAAGGTAAAGTTGGGAGAATGGTCTATTAGAGCTGGTGGGAGATGGGAGAGCAGTAAGAGGAAGTTGAAGAAGGTGAGGGCTGGTGGAGCAGTAGCTGGGGGAAATAGTGGGACTGCTGATCAGAGAGTGACTGGGGATCTGGAAAAAAATCCAGATATAACTACTGATGGTAGAGCTGGGTTGCAGGAGCTGGAGAGGCCTGGAGACCTGGCTGATGATATAATGGGGCTGGTGGTGGCTCTATTGCTCAAGAAATCAATTTCAGAGTTTGCAGTCATACTGTGCTTTAGTGGATTGGTGGTTATGGCAAAGATGGTTTTGGATCTAATTTCAAAGCAGATGGCTGGGGCAGCTTCAGTGAAGTTCCTAAAGGAGTTGGAGGAGGTCAAGGTGGACTTTGAGGAGACTGAACCCCTGGAGGAGGCAATGAAGAAAGGGTTGACTATAGGGGAGGTAGTAGTTCTTATGGCATACTGGTTGAGGTAGGACCCAAGAGTGGTTCAGCTTCTAGTGAAAGAGGTGCCCATAGTGATGGTGGTTGAGATAAGAAGGAGGGTTGAGGAGGTTATGGCTGAGTATAGTAAGGTGATAGATATTGGGTTTCAGGTCTGGTAGGGGACCTCCTTTAGGATAGGGGATGTGGATATTCATCTCAGGCTGATAGGGAAGGAGAGTACTGGGAAGCCACAGGATTGGCTGATAGTAATGATGTAGAGTACCTTTATCTGTAAGATAATGAGAGTGAAGAGGAGTATAGAGGAGGAGGACCTGGTGGAGGAGCTGGTGGAGCTCAGCAGGGCAGTGGAGTGATAGGCCAAGATATGGCAGATTTATATAGAATCAACACACTTGGAGGTAGTGGATGGAAAGTACATTCAGAGGGACAAGTATATGTGGGAGAGGGTTCAGGGGCATAAGAGCCAGAAGGAGCTGTTGGCAAGTCTGAAGGAGAAGGAGAAGAAGAAGACAAGCTTAGAAAAGAAGACTGGGGGAGCTAAGGAGAGCATCTGGGCAGAGGTGGAGGTTGGGAGAGTACTGAAGAATATGAGCAGGGGCCAGGAGGAGAGGGATGAGGCTCTCTATAATAATAATATACTGGAGGTATAGGAGGAGGATGAGGATATGGAAAGGAAGGATTGGGGCATCTGGCCTATAGCTGGTGAGGATGTGGAGATAGTGGGGACTCACTGTATTAGATTTGGAGTGTCTGAGGTAGTGAGTGGGGGGCAGGTGGTTGAGGTTGAGAAGAAGGAGTAAAATGAGTTTGCAAGTGCTGGAGCAGACTCTGTGATGCTTGAGGCCAGCCAACCAGTAACTTCTGGGAGCAAGGAGATTAGAGACTTGCAGTGAATGTACTGGATGATGAACAACTTGGTGACAGAGGAGTTGGGTGATGTGGACCTGTGTGTTATTAGTGAGGAGTACTGGGTAGGAATTATGTAGAGAGATGAGATTGTAGAGGCCTTGACAAAGGAGGTGCTGGCAGTATATCTGGATGAGGAGAGCTATGAGGTGGATGTTTTAAGGGAAGCAAAGTTGGTGGCAGTAGCTAGGGAGTATATAGGCTTCTGGTGGGAATAGAGATACAGATTAGAAATTTGGCAAGAGGCTTGCATAGAGTATTAGGAGGAGATGGAGTTGAAGAATGATGTAGCATTGGATGAGCTATTGGCTAGGATAAAAACCAAGCAGGTTGAGGAGGCTGAGACTACTGCTGAACATGGATTGAATCTGGCTAGAGAGAGAGTGGACATAGAGTTGTGAGGAGGATGTATCAATATTAACATTATTCTCTATAAACAGTACAACTATTATTTTCTCATAAATGTGAATGGCCTGAGGGGGTTAGGGAGACATCATAACATTTTTACTTAGTTAATGGGATTAGAGGCTGATCTCTTTCTTCTATAGAATGTGCAATGTGAGGAGGATATTGATCAACAGAAGTGGATGAAAGAATGGAGTGGAGTGGCAGTTTGGAATGGCAAGGTTGGGCTATTGGTGTGGAAAGAACAAGGGAAAATATGTAAATGCAGAAACTGGGGAGATAATATTGTTTGAGAAGAGTGGTGTCAGCCTGGATGGGAGTCAATTGTATTTAAATCTTGCTACTGTCCTGTGGTCAGAGGTGAGCATATAGAGTGGATTGATAGTCTATTGGATAGTGGAGTTCTTGTAGAGACAAGAGTAGAGGTGCTTATTGGAGACTTAAATATGGTTCACTTGACACAGTTGGATAGAACAGATGGAGAGAGAAATACAGAAGGCAGGAGTGATAGTCTGGAGGACTAGAAGGAGGTGGAGTGGCTTAGTTCCTTAGTGGATGCTGGAAGGGCAATGTGGAGAGATAGGAGGGTCTATACCCATTGGGTGGGGGGCCCGGGGACTAGAATTGACTGAGTGCTGACAGCTGATTGCTAGGGCCTGGATGTCTGGAAGTCTCTGGAGGTTGAGTGGTATCTGTAGTCAGACCATTGGGTCTTGTTAGGACATGGGCAGTATGGCAGAGTGGGGATGGGCCTGGAAATTGGTACCTCAATTCCTCTTTGTTGGCTGAGAAGAGGTTGTGGGATAATTGGGCTAAAGACATTCAGCAGAAAGTAGAGAGTTAGGTACATGAGGGTGCCCCAGTTGGTATTTGATAAGTGTGGTTAAAAGAGACTGCTAGAGTTTACTGGAGTGAGGCTGGCAGAATGACAGGAAGACAGAGGAAGAGGTGGGTGACCTGGGCCTCTGCTAGATTGGTCTGGCTTCAGGAAGATTGGGCAGATCTTTTGGCCCTGGAGGGGGTAGAGGACTGGAGGTTGATGTGAGTCAAGCTGGAGGTTGCTGAGCTATAACAGGTATTGAGGGAGGAGGAGAAGACATAGGTGTAAAGTTTGACTATATAGCTATACTGACAGGGGCTGGAGGAGGGAGAGAGGTCCTCTAAGTATCTCTCAAGAATCCTTTGGGTGAGGAGAGTGAGGCAGAGGTGGGAGGGGGTACTAGATGCTAATAGGCTATTGGTATATAGTCCTTAAGATATTCTAGGCTTACTAAAGGAGAGGTGGAGTGGTTTGTGGAGTGAAGAGAAGGGTGGGGCTGATGCTGCCACTATTGAACATACTCTGGAGAATTGGAACCCACCAGTGATAGATGGGCTTGGTAGCTTGGTTTGACCAGTACAGGAGAAGGAGATTTGCCAGATTCTTGCCATGACTATACTAGGCACAGTACTAGGAGAGGATGGTCTGCCCTGGGACTTCTGGAAGAAGATGAGGAGAGTCTCTGGAGTGCTTGAAGAGTTGATGGCACTTTGTGACTTAATATTACAGTCAGAGAAGTGGGTGGGAGAGCAGGATCAGGGGCTAGTGGTACTACTATATAAGGATAAAAGCAGGAGGGAGGACTGGAAGAACTGGTAACCTATCATACTTCTGGATATGAACAGAAAGTTGGTCACCAAGGTGGTGGTTGCAAGACTGCAGAAGGTGACCCATCAAGTTTTAGATGAGGAGCAATAAGGTTTTGTAGAGGGCCAGCTCATTAGAGATGGTACAGATTAGGTTCATGGTATCATTGAAGGGGCTCAAGCCTGTGGGTTAGATGGGAGATTAGTCTTTCTGGATCAGGAGAAGGTATTTGACTGTATCAGGTAGGTCTGGTTAGTGAAGTACAGGATAGGATTGGTATTCCTCAGTAGTCCTGAGTTGTAATAATCAGCTTACTGGAAGGGAGTAGAGTAGTGCTCATGTGCAATAGTCATCACAGGGTAGCATTTTCTCTAGACAGAGGTATTCTCCAGAGGGACCCACTGTCTCTTATTTTGTATACACTATTCTTGGAGCCATTGATAGATAGGATTTTGCTAAAGGTAGAGGGATTCCCAGTATTTGGAATTGTGTGGAAAGTTGAGGCATTTGCAGGTAATATGATGGTTTACCTGAGATTAATTGCTGATATCAGAGAACTCCAGAAAACAGTGGAGTGGTATGAGGCACTCTCTGGGGCTAAACTCAACTGGCATAAGTATAAAATGATAGTGTTGGGCAATGGCCTGATGGAAGGGGATGTCATTGGAATAATTAT
Organism: Jimgerdemannia flammicorona; assembly: GCA_003990745.1. Classification (NCBI taxonomy): domain Eukaryota; kingdom Fungi; phylum Mucoromycota; class Endogonomycetes; order Endogonales; family Endogonaceae; genus Jimgerdemannia; species Jimgerdemannia flammicorona. The sequence goes on along the minus strand of RBNI01001509.1, from coordinate 1,451 downwards.
CCCTACTGGAGATACTGTTTGATACTTAGATATCTATCTTTCAGTCTATGGATCAGTTCTATCAAGACTTTGGTGGAAGCAGTAGATAGCTATATAGGGGAAGGCCCTGAGGAGCTGGGGGGGCCACTATATCTCATTGGTGGGTCAGGTTTCAATTTTGAATGTCTACTGACTGCCAAAGCTGTAATATTTTGCTTATCATCTGGCTTTCTACTCTGGGTGGTGAAGAGGCTATTGAAGCTAGCCAAGGGTTAGAACTGGGCTGGGAAACAGAGTCAGATTAGCTGGAAAATCTTATCATTGCTGGTGACTAGAGGAGGTCTTGGACTGGTTGACTTCCTGAAGAGGCTGCACTATCTGAGAGCTTGGTGACTGAAGAGAGCTGTGGAACTGAGGAGTGATAGCTGGGTTCCTCTAATGAAAAAGGTCTGGGAGATGAGATTCTTGCCAAGAGGCTCTACAGGAGATCTACCATCCTTGGTTGGGCTTCAGAATAGTGGGCATATACAGTATAAGGGCTTCTGGTAGAGAGTAGTTGAGGGGGTACACCATACTGATCTTTGCTGGCAGGGGGCTGAAGGAGAGATACCTTGGGGCCCAGTGATGTAATATGGGATCAAGTATTGTTGGAAGGTACTCTCCTTATTGACTTTAATATTGGTAATGGGGTTGAGTGCCAGAGAGAGTTAGGACAGGATGTATGGTCTAGTGGTTGGCAGATGGCAGGTAATAGAGAGGGGTAGAACTGTAATAGAGTCTGGGCCTAGAGTGTAAAGATATGGCAATGGCTGTCATCTAAGTTCTGAGTGGTTTGATAGTGTAGGCTGAGGAGGAATATCATACTCAACTTTCATATAGGCCATCTTTTAGAGGGGAGAAACTTTAATTGTGAGGAGTGTTATAATGTAGAACAGAAAGAGGGATATGTGTAGATACCAGAATATTAGCTAGGAGAGTGTGAGATACTTAGAGACTTTTGGTTGATAGTTGGAAATAGATTGAGTGTTGTGAGGAGAGGGGATGGTGAGAGGGATTGATGGGAGGATCTGACAGATAGATTGATGAAGGGGGTTGGAAATGAGTAGCTTACTTTAGGTAGGGTTTTAGCTATATGGGTGGGGCTGACTGGACACTGGCTGTTTGTTTTTAAGAAAGAGAGGTATTTAGATTTGGGGGAGTAGCTGATGAGGTGGGAAGGGTTGATGGTAGATGTCTTGACAGAATGGTGGATGGAATGGGGTCTGCAGGGAGGTTGTCAGTGCTATTTGGTAGAGAAAATCTGTAGGCAGAGTGGGGGTAGGGTTGTTGTTGTGGGTGATAAGATAGTATTCAAGTATGAAGGAGTGGTGGGAGTGGGGGGGCCTCTAGGGAGATTGGGTAATGGGATGGGGATATTGTAATTATCATTGATAGACTATTAATAAATGGTGAAGTCTAAGGGACTATAAAAA
>RBNI01001508.1:0-22105 GCA_003990745.1 Jimgerdemannia flammicorona | reverse complement strand
TTTTTTTTGGCCGGAGGACGATTGGTAATAGGGGCTAGAAGGAAGGGATTTAAATTATAGGGGGGTGGTTGGGCGCTGTGAGGTCGGCGGTGGCTTGCCAACTTCACCGGAAGCGTAACTATTGCATTACTTCGATCGAACCCGATTAACTTCATCCCCCCCTCTCCCGACCAGAGATTCAACAAGAATTTGGATCGCCTTGATCTCAGCCGGAACCAGTTGTGCGTGCCGAACGTAGACGGGGTGCGTTGGTGTGCGCTTTTCTGTTGTTGGTTTCAGGAATGAACGGAGGCTTCTTTACCAATCACTGCGATTCTCATACCCCACTCCCCCCCCCCGGCACAGATCAACGACATCAAGACGGCTTTGTGCCAGAACCGCTCACTCAAGGAGCTGGTACTAGCCGAAACGGACTTGACATCCGAAGGTTGGTCTCCTCTTCTTCCTATTCTTTGTTGTTCATCGTCCTTCGCTGCCATCGAAATGCCGTATCAAACCACGCTCATCCCTTCAACCCTCCCCACTCTTCCATCAGGCGCCATCGCCCTGGCCGAGTGCCTTCCCGAGAACAAAGCGCTGGTCCGCCTTGACCTGTCGTCTAACCCCGGCATCGACATCGCGGGTGTCATGGCCCTGTCTGTCTCCATCAAAATGAACCATACTCTGATTTATCTGGACGTGAACGTGCCGGTGTGTGGTCATTCGCTTTGTTGCAATACGTGGGGTCTTTGGTATGCTCGCACAGGAATATAGTTATCTTGTCCATCGAAGCAAGCTAAACCCAACTCACCGATCCTCCAACCCTTAGCCTAACGACGATGAGCTATCGCGGCTCTGGCATGAGATTGTTAGCACATGCACGCGCAACGCCGAAGACAGCTTCTCCTCCGAAATTGCCCGTCGCCTGCAGGAGGAATTTGACCTTGAGGTGTCACGTCTCAGAGCCGACCGCACGTATAGCGAATTCCTCCGCCTGAGTATTCTCGAGTGCCCAATCTGTTCCAGCGAGTACCCTGTCGACAGCACTTTCCACATTGACGAATGCGGTCACGACATCTGCTGGACCTGTGCTGCGCAATACGTCCAGACTTCCATAGAAACTCGCGCATTTCCTTGTTTATGTCCTTGCTGCCGTGCAGCTGGCGACGCAGAAAATCCGCCGAGCGTGATCTCGCAGAATATGCTCCTATCGGTGCTGGACGAAGAGGGACAGAGGCGTTGGTTGGAGATAGAGCGCGAGCGTGCGATTACGAGTGACCCAACGGTCAGGTTTACTAATTGTCGGAATCCAGAATGCGGGAAGCCGACCATGTTGGGAACCGCGACCGAAGCGAGCGATTTGACGAGTGTGGTATGCCCATACTGTTATCATACGTGGTGTGAGAGGTGCGATACTGATGTGTGGCACGATGGTACGACGTGCGAGCAATATCAGCAATGGAGGGAGGAGAACGAGCAGGCGGATGAACGGACGGAGCAGACAGTGGAGGAAGAGGGCTATATAAAATGCCCGGGTATGTAAACATCTTTCGAGTATGGCGGCATCAATATGATATTTTTTCGCTCATTCTAAATTTCATTTCCAAAAAACAGGTCCGAATTGCGGCCAGATCATCGAAAAGGACGAAGGCTGCAACCATATGTTATGTAGTCGGTGTGGTACACACTTCTGCTATATTTGCGGTGGGTTCCTCACCCAGTCTACAGTGAGGGCCGAAATTGAAGCGGCCATACACACCCACTACAACAGAGATGACTGTCAATTGTTTCCTATACCAGACGATATCTATGAGCGTTGATCTTGACAAATATTTACGGTTCTTTCCTAGAGTGATTCGTTTAAATCTTCATTCCTACAAATCTTTGTCATAAAACATGTGTTTGATTAGCTTCAGTCAATAAAATCAATTCAACAGTGGCGACGAAATCACCTTGTGGGGTCAAAAAACAACGCACCCAAAAGTCGGCCCACGTATTTCTGATATCTGTCAAGTGCTATGCCAACATGAGCCGCGTATACGATTCGCCCAGATATTTTTTACAATTCTCTTAATGCACGAACGGGCGCGTCAAGATCGTTTTAGATCTGATATATTTTCCACAGAGTAATTCTTTGGTTTCTCCCAGACGGCGAATGGTGATGACCGCCGACGGATTATCAATGTCGAGGTCCAACTTGGTCCTTGGCTACATCACATTTCTCAGAAAAGGTAATTATTAAGCAGTAAAACGGGGATGCTCTCTTTAATTAATTGTATTGCATGACGAGGCTCGCGTTCGCACACCAGATACGTTCCTCCTTCATTATAGGCAGCGAAACCATATTGTACACGGCTTATATCCAGAAGGCACAACAAACGCAAAAGCTTGACAGGCCATCTCGTCGCACAAAAGGCTGATATACCCAAATTTCACGCCCCACGGTGGCGTAGTCCTTCTCCCTATACTTCTGGACTATATTTATACTTCTGTGCTCAATGGTTATCCTGGCTATTTTGCATCTTTTTCTGATTACACATCTTTGCCTTTTCTACTTACCCAATATCAAACTGACTGTTGGAGATTAATATTAAGAGATTTTGACTGCGCGACGCTCAATTGGAGGTAATGCCTGCGAATCTTAATGTTTCATGTGAAAGGTATCACAATACCTCTTTGATAGATGCAGCGGAACTGCTTTAGAAAAAACAATTTTTAACTTATGGGTATAGAACAGTATAGCAAATAATTTATTTATCGATCAGATTAAGGGAAAATCCCGCAATGCAAGTGTAAGGTACGTCACAATACCTCATTTTTTGTTAACTTTTATTGGGAATATGGAGTAGAGAGGAAGAGCAGCAGCATTGTTTATTGATTGCTTGTATTTTTACACATCAAGTGATATAGCTCAAGGATGATATAGTTATAAAGAATCACATGTCTAAGCTACATATAATTGAGATGTCAAATAATAGAAATTTCAACACTTCTGCTCAATGAGAGCAAGAATGCAATATAAGCAGAAATATAAAAATATAATGAAACTAAACAATAACTACAAAATGACTGTAAATATATTAAAAGAATGCTATCTACTTATGCATAAAGTATATGAAACTGTAGTAAAAGTGAAAAAATATAGATAGATCCTAATGGTAGAAAATTTCAAATATAGAAGAAGAAAAAGAAGAAGAAAGAAAGAGAGATGTAAAATAATATAATGTATTATTTTTCTGCTTTCTATTCATTATGAAATATTCTGTGATTACCTATTACTGGCATATAGTTCTATTGCTAGTATATAGTTTGCTATAAGACTTATTTCTTTAGTGTATTACTTGAACTTAGGTTCTGAGAGAGCTTTAGTAAGTAAATTTGCAATCATATACTCTGTAAAGATATATTCTAAGTATATAGTTTCATTCTCTATATATTTCCTATATAATAATATTATATATTAATATATTTTATTCTGCTATAATAAATAGAGTTCTTGGCCATAGTTATCATAGACTGATTATTCTGATAAATGAGTATAAAGTACCATTTCTGATCAAAGTCAAGTTTCTTTAATAGCTGATATATCTTTGATTGCTGTGGACAATACTTGATACTTCACTTATATAGATAATATTGCTACTAAGCTCTGCTTACATATTTGCCAAGATTTAATCTCTTTGTTTAACTGAAAGAAGTATCTAATTATAGATCAGCAATTATCTAAGTCTTTAGCTCAATCAGTATTATATGTGCTAGATAATTTTATACTACATTTCTTGTCATTGTTATTATGATCATTACTCCTATTTAATCTGCTAAGAGTAAGTATATAGTATGTTGTTCCTTTAATATATCTGAAAATCCTCTTTATACTGCTCTAATATGAATTATTATAATATAATAAATACTATACTAGCTTATTTATAATATATAAGATATGTATTGGGCCTTATTTCTAGTATGAGATATATGAGAAAACTAGCTGCCTACTAATAGAGAATATTATTATCTATCTCTGATATAATATCAGGCATCTTTAACTTTACTAAAGTTTCTATAGGAGTATTAACAGACTTGTATTTACTCATATTGAATCCTTTAAAGATGGCTTTAGCATAAGTTTTCTGTAAGAGATATATAGCATATATACTCCTATCAAATATAATAGATATCTCTAAAGAAATAATATATCACCTATATCAGTTATCTTGAATTCCTTATGCAGGTCTTCTTTAACTCTATTAAGTCTATTTTTATTACAATAATAATTATATTATATATTCAAATATATGAAAGTCATTCTATTAGTATAGTGTTGAATATATATATAGTTATCTACTTTACAGTATATAAAGTCATTATTAAAGAGATATTTATTGATTTTTCTATTTCACAAACAGACTGCTTACTTAATACTATATAATTCTTTATATAGTTTATATAATAGTTCATTCTACTTATCATTCTGCTTATATCCTTATAATTGGTAAATGTATAACTCTATATCTATATCATTATTAAGAAAGATTATCTTTACATCTATCTGATAGATTTTCAGATTATATATAATACTGATTGCAAGAAGTATTCTTAGTAAAGTAAGCTTGAATATTGGTAAAAATATCTCACTATAGTCTATACTATAATTTTGCAAATTATTCTTAGCTATAAAATGTACTTTATATTATTCTATACTTCTATCACTCTTATGCTTAATTTTATAGATCTAATGAGATCTTATAACTTATTGATTGATCAGAAGAATACCAGATCTAATATACTATTCTTGATAAGTAAATTATATTCTTCATCTATAGCTTACTTCTATCTCTTATTGTCAGGAGAAGTTATCACTTTGTTGTATATTCTTAGCTCACTAGAAGTTACAATAAATATATATTTGTTTATCTCAGTATAGCTTATATAGTCCTTATATTAAGAGATCTTTGATATATTCTAATAACTTCTAAATTAGAATAAGTCTCATTTCTGAGCTTATGCTTTGACTTTTCCTTATCTTTGATAGACCTTTTGTTATCAGAAGTTTTATCACTCTTAATCTCTATTATTCTGGACTCAGATATATATAGTAATTGAAAATAATTTTAACTTATCAGAGAGGTTGATACTGAATGTTATACTGGTTGAAATGTAGATGTTAAAGTAGAGGTCAGGATAGATATATCTATGTGAATCTCTTTATTATTTTCTTTTTCATTGAACTATATGTTATATAAGATTACTGTATAATATTTATATAAATTTCACAATCTATATAATTTTCTATTATATCTAAGGAATATATACTTATCAGTCTTAGGCTCAAATTTATACTGATTCTCTCCTTTTTCCAGAATATAGACTTTGTATCTAAATATATATAGATATAAAATTTTTAGCTTTATTCTGCTCCATAACTCCTCGGGAGTAAGATCATGATTATTTCTAAATTACTTATTATTGTTATCAGATTCCTTACTCAATACTTAAGATATATATCAGTTGTAGATATATATATATATTACTATATTGATAGTTTCAGTCCAATAAGAATATAATAGTCTAGCTATATTGATCATTATATATATCATTTTCATAGCTATATAGTTAAATTGCTCAGCTATATCATTCTGCTAAGATATATATAGAGCTATTTATTGTGATGAACAGAAGAAGCAATTTATTCAAAAATACATATGTTGTATATTTTATATATTACTAATAAATGACATAAAACTGATGAAATAGTATAAGCATAAAGTTATATACCTATATATTGAGTTACTATCCCAATACTGTTATTTAATGATATACATTGTAATGGTGACCCCAGAATGATGACATCAGCACAGGAGACAGCCTTTCCTTACAAGCCACTAGATTGGAGCATAAGAAGATTATATAGCATATGAGATGAGCAGTGATGACCAACTGTGAGTCATTGTGACCATAGTATGGTACCTGGAGGAATATAAAAGAAAGATCAAGGAACTGTAGTAGCAGTAACCAATAAGACCCACCAATCCCAAAATAGCTCAAAGACTTACCACAAATGAAATGCCTACTGTCTGCCAAACCTCAAGGTCAAGAAATCACCAAGGTATCTCAGTCAAGGAAAGAATGTTCCAAGACATCAGAAGAGCTATGAGGACCTGCTCAACAAGGACTCCTAGTGTCAACCTGGGTACTGCAGATCCCTATCACTTTATCCTCTACTACTATGAAATAGAAATAAGGATCACCATTACTACTGAATGCCTCCAAATGTGGCAGGAGTATGAAATAGGAAACCTCCTCTGCCAGGAGTTCCCACAGGCCAGCACTCAAGAGCTACAAGATGCCACTCTCATGGATATATGCAAAATAAGAACAGCTAAGAAGATCTATCAGATCTTCAGGCATGCACCATGGTCGATCCCCAACTTGAAGTATGTTAGAGTCTCAGATTTCAGAGACCTATCATTCCACTGTATCAATGTACTAGAAGCCAGGGTGGCTACAGAAGCCCAGTCCACTATTACCCTCAATAGTGAAGAAGTAGAAAACTTCTGGCATCCCATCCTTCAGGACAACCCAGACCAATTCCTGCAAGGATTGATCTCAGTATTCCAAGGCCCAAGTATTCAGGTTAGACCTGCCCAAGACCCCACATTTGTTCCCTATTTTGTGGAAGAGAACCTCATAGACTGGAGAGCTCCAGATCTCCTTGTTCCCAATTTCCCTGCCACTGAACATAATGATGTCATTGGTGATAACATCATCCTGTACAACATCAAAGCATATGAAAATGATGAATTCACGGATCTCATCTCCTTCAGTGATGATGATGATGATGATGAAGCCTCTATGATCCTGAACATTCTGCTCTAAGTCCTATATTACACTGAAGAATGCCAGCACTGGTATTTGATATAACACTGAAGAATGCCAGTACTGGCATTTGATATAACACTGAATAATACCAGCACTGACATTCTGAGGTAACACCGAATTATACCAGCATCCTGAACCTGTACAACTACCAGTGTCGATCTTGGAACTTAGTAGTTTTCCTGTCCTGGCATTTTATTTTAGTTATTGGAATTTATATTTAGCTTTATATCTTAACAATCATTGAATTATATTTTGTATAAATACTCCTCTTATTTCCTTTGAAATAAAGTCAGTTCTGGTTCACTTATATACTTCCTTATAAGCAATCTAAGAGATAACAAGACAGTTTAAAGATAAGAAGTTTGAGGACTATAAGACCTTGGGAAGGCACTCCAATAAGAACTTGCTTATAACAAACTTATAGTTAGTCTAAGAGATATATCTTGAAGAGAATCTGATGTATTTGAAGGACTCAATACCCACTATATAACAATGTATATAATATAGTCTCCTCAGTTCTGATTCACTTATACACAATCCCTTGCAAGCAATCTAAGAGATAACAAGACAGTTAAAGATAAGAAGTTTGAGGACTATAAGACCTTGAGAAGGCACTCCAATAAGAACTTACTTATAAAAAACTTGAGTTAGTCTAAGAGATACACCTTGAAGAGAATCTGACATATTTGAAGAACTCAGCAACCACTACATGACAACTTGGTGCCTATTGGCTGGTGATTCAAGATGAATTCCTCACTTTCAAGCTGAAAAATGAACAACCCCCACAACAACTACCCTGACTATAAGAGTCACCCCTACAAGAATTCAAGACAAGATAGAAATACATCTCCCCACATTCTATGGATATACTACTGAAGAGTCAATCCTGACCTTTATTGAAGACTTTGAACAATTTGCTACCATACGAGCTCTTAGTGTGGATGCACAATTGGCCCTCCTACTAGTCAGCCTCAGAGGACCTGCCAGAGATAAGTTCAATACAGCCACTATTGCTGATGCTGGTGTAGCCAAACTTGCCAACATGAAGGTCTTCCTCAGAACAACATATTATACTGAAGAGATAAGTAAGCTCTCAAGGATCAACTCAATACTATCTGCCAGGGACTTAGTGAAGATCCCAACTCATTCTATACTCAAATCTGCCACCAGATTGTCTTGGCTGGCTATGATGACTGCCTCAAGGAACAAATAGCGGATTCAACCTTCCTCAAAGGAGTTTACCCTGAAATTGCCCTAGCAATCTGGTCTACCCCAGCTGCACTGACCCTTGATCAGAAAGTGGTCTTTGCACAGAGATATTAGACTGCCAGATATCCTGCTGAACACTCAATAGAGAAAATAACTGGCATCAAGATAGAGCCATCAAAGCCAACTAGTATCATATCTGCCATAGTTGTAAATAGACAATCAACCCCACCTACCCCCAAGATAGCCAAAGCTGACCCAGTGGAGGAACTTGCCAAGCAGTTCATCAAGATGACTGTACACCTTGGTGATGTTGTTAGAGAAGTCCGAAGCACCAATAGGAGACCAGTGCAGAGATTTGCAGCCACTACAGAAGAATACAATATTATATGCTTCAGATGTGGAGAAGAAGGCCACTATACAAAGAGTTGCATGACTGAAACAAGATGCAAAGCCCAACCAAGTAATGTTAGCAGAATCAGAGAACAAACTAATGCAGTAGTCATTAAGGAGATTGATGACACTGATGATGAAGAATACTATGAGGAGCTTGAATTCTACCCTGCTACTGAAGGTACCAGAACCCAGTCCAAGCCCTATGACAAGAAGAGCAATAGCAAGCCAGTTAGAAGACCAAAGAAGACCCCAGCTGTTACCATTCAAAGCAAGACTCAATCTGAGGAGATTGATCAAGATATGGAGTTAGATGAAGCTACCTGCCAAATCATAGAAGGCACTACTCCAGTCTTAGGAGAAAGCAAAAGCAAGAAGGAACAGAAGCTGTGCAAGACCAAGATCCACCAGTATGATATCTACAAGGACCTTAAGGAACAGAAGGTCAATGCTACTTTTGGACAGCTAGCCTAAGTCTCTGCCTTCAGACAGCAGTTGAGAGTAGAACTTGTAACTACCACCAAGAATCAAGAGTACAAGGTTGTAAAAGCTCACAATGCACAAGAAGAATCCAAAAACTCAGATGAAGAATCTGAAGACCAGCATAAGACATCAGCCTATACCCCATGTCAGATCAAAGACTGTATCTTTGATGCCATCATTGATACTGATGCTGGAGGATGCCTCATGAGCAAGAAGGCAATTGACCACTTAGGCTAGGACATTGAAGAGTCCACCAAGATGGTCTATGTTATAGCAGATGGTACATAAGCTACCCCCCTTGGCAAAATCTGAGAAATCCCCATCAAGATAGGAGGAGTTATTATCCCAGTAGACATGATTGTTACAAGTGCCACCAACTATGACATCCTCATTGGCAACCAATGGCTTCACAAGGCCAAGGCCATCATTGACCTCAATGTCCAGAAGATGCAGATCAACTATAGAGGAAGAAAGGTACAAGTCTCTATCAATGTCCACAAAGGAGTTCTATCAGACATAGAGGAAGGAGATAAAGAGGACACAGAAGTCTTCATGTACTCAGTAAACAAGAACAAGAACAAGACACTCAAGCTCACAGATGAGCAGTGGTACAACAAGATCATCGATGGCTATGTCCCTCAAGAAAGATGCCTCCATGGTACTAGGATGTACTACTCTGAACACCTGAATGACTGCTGGTCCTGTATTAGTGAAGTCAGGAAAATCCACCAACAGAAATATGAGTAAGAAGCCACCGAAGCAAAAAGGAAAGCTGAAGAAGATGACCAGCCCCCAGAGCTTCAAGCTGACAGTGATGATGAGGAGAAACAAGAATCAGATATCACTCTCAAGGTTAAGAAGTTCCACCCCAAAGCCAAGATCCCAGAATACAAGACTGAAGGAGTCATAGGAATGGACCTTGCCAGCATTCAAGATGTTACCCTTAAACCACAGACCACTTCCCTACTTGGCACTGGAATTGGAGTCAAGCTGCCAGAGAACTATGCTGGAATTATCAAGACCAGAAGCAGTCTGGCCAAAAGCGAAATCTCAGTTGAAGGAGGAGTAATTGACCCTGATTACACTGGTGAGATCTTCCTTATAGTCAGGAATCACAACCCCACCACCCCATTCGAAGTCAAGAAGCATGACAGGATTGGCCAGATGCTGATCCACGAAATCAAGAAACCCAAGATCATTGAAGCCATCGAACTCATCAAGACCAAGAGAGGAGAACAAGGCTTTGGATCTACTGGAAGAGGAGCCTATGCCACTACCAAGATTACCAAACTTGAGCACAAGAAAGATAAGGACCAGAACAAGCACACATACACTATTGGAGAAAACTTTCCCCTGAAAGAACAAGTTCTCAAGATCCTGCACCAGAACAAAGGAGTACTTGCTATAGACTTCAGAGATATTCACAATCAAGAACCCAAGTACTACTATGAAGTTGATACTGGTGATACCAAACCCATCTACCAGAAAGCCAGACCCATACCACCTGCCTATAGAGAATGGCTGCAAGCAGAACTCAAGGAAATGGAAGAAGTCAGAATCATCAAGCAAGCTATCAGTCTCTGGGCTTCACTCATTGTCCTCACCCCAAAGAAAGGAAGCAAGCCTGGAGAGTTTGCACCAAGACTCTGCATTGACTACAGAAAGCTCAATGCCATTACCAAGAAGGATAGGCAGCCCTTGCCAAGTATTCAAGAAATCCTTACCACCCTTGGAAGTGAAGCCAAATACTACACCACCTTGGATCTGTTCTCAGGCTTCCATCAGATTGGTCTCACACAAGATGCCAGTGAGAAATAAGCCTTCATCACACCTGATGCCACCTATATCTATGCGAATGCCATTTGGAATATGCAATGCCCCAGCAAGTTTTCAGCAAATGATAAATAGAGTCTTTAGCAATGAGATTGGAAAATGGCTCTTTGTCTATGTTGATGATGTGATCATCTTCAGCAACACTGCACAGGAACATGTCAATCACATACAGCTAGTCCTCAAGAAGCTCAAGGAGTATGGTCTCTACATCAAGCCTAAGAAATGCAAGTTTGCAGCTCAGGAAATCACCTACCTAGGACACCTCATCAACCAGACTGGAATCCATACAGACCCTATGAAGATTGAGACTATTGCAGCCTACCCAAGACCCAGAACAACTACAGAAGTCCATACCTTCCTTGGACTGGCCAACTACTATAGAAGATTCATCAAAGGATACTCCAACATTGCAGTACCTATCTATGAGCTACTGAAGAAGGAAACCAAATTCGAATGGACCAAGGAGCACCAAGAAATCTTCAATGAACTCAAGACCAGATTGACCCAAGCACCTATCCTCAGAAGACCAGATTGGAATCTAGAATTCATCTTGCAGACAGATGCAAGCACCATAGGACTTAGAGCAGTTCTAGCTCAGAAGAAAGATGGACATGAATATGTCATCTCCTATGCAAGCCAAGGTACCTATGGAGCAGAATAGAATTACAAGTCATGTAAGCTTGAATGCTTAGCAGTAGTCTGGGCAGTAGACAAGTTCTACTACTATCTAGCTGGGAAACACTTCACCATTCAAACAGACCATTCTGCTCTTGCCTGGCTATTTCACACTCTGAACCCCAAAGAAATATATGCCAGATGGATCTACAGGCTGCAAGAGTATGACTGTACTGTCAAGCACTGCTCAGGAAGAACCAATACCAATGCTGATGCACTCTCAAGGACACCCTGAAACACTCCCACCAAAACTATTCAACATGAATAAGAAGCTATACTATGGATTAATCAGCTATCTTGGGTAGTGGAAGATGCCCAACCACCTTGAACCCTAGATAATCACCATCATCAACCAGACTTGGAAACAGTTTGAACTAGACAACACTATACTCAGAAAAGGAGGAAAGCTAGTAATACCTGAATACAAGAAGTATCAAGTAATGAAGGAAGTACATGAGCAAGGACACTTAGGAGGAACCAACATATACAACAAGATAAGAAGAACCATGTGGTGGCCCAAGATAGAAGAAGACCTGCACCAATTTGTCAAAGGGTGTGACAAGTGCCAAAAACAGAAACAAGATCAGCAAGACCAGGCACCTGGGTTATCAAGAATTGAGCCTATCTCCTTCCACCACATTGCAATAGATATCATTGGGCCACCACCAGTAACACTATCAGGAAACCACTATATTATAGTTATTATAGACCTGTTTACAAAATGGATAGAGGCAGGAGTATTACAAGAAGCCAATGCTCTCTCTATAGCCAACTTCCTGCACTGAGAAATCATCTGCCACTACAAGACACTGAAGCAAATCACAACAGACTGCAGCACAGAATTTGTCAATGGATTCCATGAGATAATGTACCAGAAATATAAGATCTAGCACATCAAGACCACTGCATACCACCCTCAAGGAAATTGACAGACAGAGAGAACCAACAAGACCCTCAAGAACATCCTGGTGAAGATCTCAGAGATATATGAGAATTGGGATAATTATCTCCCAACTGTCCTCTCTGTCCTATGAGATATACAGTCACAGAGCACACACTTTACCCCAAGGGAACTGCTCTTTAGAGAAGAAGATTCTGATGGAACCTCAGCTACAAATCTAGACCTAACTTGGAGATGGGTTGATGCAGAAATCCAGAGACTACACCAAATCAGGAAGAAGGCTGAAGATTATATCATCAAGTCACAAGCACTGACAAGGAAGAATGCAGAAAAGAATCACAAGACCCTAGAATCCATCCAAATCGGAGAAAAGGTTCTACTGTATCGAAATATAGTAGAAGCCTCATGGTCACAAAAACTGAAGCCCAAATGAGAAGGACTCTTCTACATGCAAGATATCAAGAGAACTACCTTATGGCTTAGAAAAATCTCAGGAACTATACTACCCACCACAGTGCACAGAAACAGACTCAAGAAGTACCACAAACCTATATAAGAGAAGCAAAATGTGATGACCACTCATGAGATTCTAGCTGTGAATTGTAACAGCATATCCCGTGACCAGCAGGCTATCTGTCTGGACTATTCTTTAAGAGATATGGCACTGACAACTACTCATCTGTGAGACTTTTGAAGTCAGAGAAGTTTGAACTATCAACTGATTAGTCAAGATCAGAATTAGGCCCTTGCTCTATATAAAGGGAGTAACCCTTCACCATTACACCAAAATACAAAGAGAAGATGCCAGCCCATAAACACCACTTTTCAACCCCTTGCCAGAGGTTATGGGATCAGCAAATTTTTCAGGACTGGACCAATGAATAAGGATGCTCAAGGAGATCCTTATTCAGGAGGAAGATATAATGGTGACTCCAGAATGATGACATAAGTACAGGAGATAGCCTTTCCTTGCAAGCCACCAGATTGGAGCACAAGAAGATTATATGGCATATGAGATGAGCAGTGATGACCAACTGTGAGTCATTGTGACCATGGTATGGTACCTGGAGAAATATAAAAGAAGGATCAAGAAACCACAGTAGCAGTAACCAATAAGATCCACCAATCCCAAAATAGCTCAAAGACTTACTACAAATGAAATGCCTACTGCCTGCCAAACCTCAAGGTCAAGAAATTACCAAGATATCTCAGTCAAGAAAAGAATGTTCCAAGACATCAGAAGAGCCATAAGGACCTGCTCAACAAGGACTCCTAGTGTTAACCTGGGTACTACAGATCCCTATCACTTTATCCTCTACTGCTGTGAAATGGAAACAAGGATCACCATTACTACCAAATGTCTCCAAATATGGCAGGAGTATGAAATAGGAAATCTCCTCTGCCAGGAGTTCCCACAGGCCAGCACTCAAGAGCTACAAGATGCCACTCCCATGGACATACACAAAATGAGGACAGCTAAGAAGATCCATCAGATCTTCAGGCATGCACTATGGTCGATCCCCAACTTGGAGTATGTTAGAGTCTCAGATTTCAGAGACCTGTCACCCCACCATATTAATGCACTAGAAGCCAGGGTGGCTACAGAAGCCCATTCCACTATCACCCTCAATAGTGAAGAAGTAGAAGACTTCTGGCATTCCATCTTTCAGAATAACCCAGACCAATTCCTGCAAGAATTGATCTCAGTATTTCAAGGCCCAAGCATCCAGGTTAGACCTCTCCAAGACCCCACATTTGTTCCCTATTTTGTGGAAGAGAATCTCATAGACTGGAGAGCTCCAGATCTCCTTGCTCCTGATTTCCCCACTACCGAATGTGATGATATCATGATGATGATGTCATCCCACATGACATTGAAGTATGTGAAAACAATGAATTTGTAGATCTCATCTCCTTCAGTGATGATGATGATGATGATGAAGCCCCCATGATCCTGAACATTCTGCTCTAAGTCCCATGTTACACTGAAGAATACCAGCACTGGCATTTGATGTAACACTGAAGAATACCAGTACTGGCATTTGATGTAATACTGAATAATGCCAGCACCAGTATTCTGAGGTAACACCGAATTATACCAGCATTCTGAACCTATACAACTACCAGTGCCGACCTTGGAACTTAGTAGTTTTCCTATTCTGGCATTTTATTTTAGTTATTGGAATTTATATTTAGCTTATATCTTAGCAATCATTGAATTATATTTTGTATAAATACTCCTCTTATTTTCTTTGAAATAAAGTCAGTTCTGGTTCACTTATACACTTCCTTGCAAGCAATCTAAGAGATAATAAGACAGTTTAAAGATAAGAAGTTTGAGGACTATAAGACCTTAGGAAGGCACTCCAATAAGAACTTGCTTATAACAAACTTGTAGTTAGTCTAAAAGATATACCTTGAAGAGAATCTGATATATTTAAAGGACTCAATACCCACTATATGACAATATGTATAATATAGTCTCCTCAGTTCTGGTTCACTTATACACAATCTCTTACAAGCAATCTAAGAGATAACAAGATAGTTAAAGATAAGAAGTTTGAGGACTATAAGATCTTAAGAAGGTACTCTAATAAGAACTTGCTTATAACAAACTTGAGTTAGTCTAAGAGATACACCTTGAAGAGAATCTGGTGTATTTGAAGGACTCAGCAACTACTATGTAATAATATATATATATTATATTTTCTCAGATACTGCTTGAATATCCTATTGATATATTCATATCTCTATCTAAGTATATAGTATATAGTATATATTATGTTTCATTCTCTATAATTGTATTAAATTCATTGAATTTATCCAGGGCTTTGCTCTTTACTAATAATAAGTATATATATATATTTTATATATATAATTATTAATGAATATAATGAAATATCTCTTTTCATTATAGAAAGTAGTATATATTAAGCTATATATATTGTTTATCATATAGTCCTTATATATATTATCATCAGAATATATATACACTAGTAATCTACTCACTAAATTATTTCTGATTATCTTTTTTAGGCTCAGTTTACCTATATATCTTAAGTATTGAAGCTATATATTAGATATATCAGATATAGTTATTACATATATAGAGACTTTACACTACTTAGTATACTATTGATTATATAAAAATTACCTCATTTTGATACTATCATAATATTCTTATCATTTTTCAGACTGTATAGTTGTTTTTTTTAAATATATATATATTTTTTTATCACTATGGACTATTATTTTTCTGATTGAGAAGAGGTTATTTCTTATTCTTAAAGTATATAGTATATCCTGAAAAGTACTAACAGATTCTATAATATTCTTATTGAGATATATGTTGATATTTTCTCTTCTTTGAGTATATATAATATTATTATTATCTAACTTAATTGGCACCAGATACTCAAAGGACTTATATATAGAGAATTACTCTTAGTAGACTGTTATATATTATATAGTATCAGAATCTATGAGTTATATATTATTATCATTAGTTATATTAAAACATACTTTACTTATATTGTTCATACTATTAATATTATTACTTTTTACTAGTTCAAAAGTATATAACTTAGGTATAGATGTAGATATCTTCTCTGGATACTTAGTATATATAAAATATATATAAAATATATTTCTATCCTAGTTATTATCAGTTTTAGTAGTATTTATATTATATTACTCTTTGTTACAATTCTTTTTGCTACTCTTACATTACTAATATTGGCCTTTATACTTGTTTTTATTATTCTCCTTATCCTTACAATAGCAGTTATTCTGTATATATATGTCCCTTGTTGCAGTAATGATAGTTGTTGTCAAACTTATAGATTTATATTTTAGACCTTATTGGTACTTCTTGTCTCATCTATATAATTTATAGAATACTTTTTTATTATTATCTTTACTATTTTCTTAATATATCTCTTTATTAATAAAACTTATTATTATGTAAGTATAGTCTATAAGTTTTCTACTCTCATATATAACTACTACTATAATATTATATATCTCAGAGATGCCTCTTATAAGGGTCAGAACCTTGTCATCATTACTAATATACTCTACTAATGTACTTAGAGAATTCATCTAATTTACCAGATCATTAATGTATTCAGTATATTTACAAATACTCTTCTTGGACTTTATTCATAAATTAAATAACTGAGATTTTAGATGGAATCAATTTAATGAGAATGCTTTTATATATTATAGACTATTATAGTATACATTATAAGCTTTATTTGCTAGTTTGATAATATAAAAGTAATCTCTTATAATACTTAGTAATTGTTTATAGTATTGTAATCTTAAATTTGTATTTATAGTTTTGTATACTCTGCCAATCTACACTCCTCTAGAAGATTACTCATATAGAATATCTAAATAGTATAATTCTTATTATTAAAGATTGTAATTGATCTCTTGACTATATTTATACTTATTGTTAAAACTGTGATTATTATTATACTCATTCTTGGGATACCTATATCTACTGTAGCTAGAATACTAATACTGGTTTCTTGATTTATCTCTTGTAATATCTTGGTATAAAGTAGTATACAGTCTTAGAGAGATGTTTCTTTTTGTTGTAGATAACAGATAAGAGAGTAGAAGAGAGCAAGCTAGTTTATTATTGATTGCAGAATATATGCTTTTATATGTCCCATAATGATGTCTCTTTGATGATATCTATATTGATGATATAGGTAAAGATTACCTGCACCACTATATATTGAGATGCTAAGATATTTCAACACTTCTGCTCAATGAGATATATAAGCAGAAATACAAATAAAAAAAAAATACTAACTATAACTTATTGAAAATATTCATATACTATTTATAAACTAAAAAATACTTAAATTCCCTGCTTATAAGTCAGAAAATAGGTTGAAAAGAAATATAATAAATATACAGATGGATTTAAAGTTGGTAGAAATACAAGAAATGCAGAAATACTATTACAAATGCAAAGATGTAATAAAATCTTGAAATGCTTAAGTCTTGAGGCTTTTTGCTATCCAAAAATTATCCATAATTAGAAATATCCCTGGTTATCACTTATTTACTCTTGGATACTAGCATAGAGTTATTAGTAAGTCCTATTCCATGTATGTACAAGTCAAACTTTGCCTTTGGAAGGGCTTTCATAAGGGAATCTGCTGTCATTTGATCTATAGAGATATATTTCAAATATATAGTACTATTTTCCATATAATCTTATATATAATGATACTGAATATCAATGTGCTTCATTCTAGTATGATATATAGAGTTCTTTGCCAAAGCTATTATAGATTGATTGTCCTATTATATAGGTATAGAGTTTTATTCCTGAGAAAATTCTAACTCCTTTAATAGTTTATAAAGCCAGATTGCTTCCTTCATCACCATAGACAGCACTTAGTACTCTACTTGCATAGATGATATTATAACTGAAGATTGCTTATGTATTTGCTATAAGATGACTCTCTTTTCACTAATGTAAAAGAGGTATCCAGTTATAAACCAGCTGTTATCCAAATCACTAGCCCAATTGATATTATATGTACCAGATAAGTTCACAGTACTCTTACTTTATCCCAAACTGAGCATATAGTACACTGTGCCTTTAATATATCTAAATATGGACTTGATTCTCATTTAATGAGAATTGTCATAGCATGATGAGTATTATGCTACTTTGTTGACTATATATGATATATTAGATCTCATCCTGAGTATGAGATATATAAGAGATCTCACTGCTTATTAATAGGGAATATCCTTAGTTTCAGGCATAGTTTCAGACTTCTTCAGCCTCACAGATGTTTCCATAGGTATACTGACAGATTTGCATTCACTTATACTGAATTACTTGAGTATGGTTTGGATATAGGCTCCTTGGCTCAGGTGTTTAGTATACACTCTCCTGTTATATGTGATAGATATCTCCAAAAGAAAGGATACATTACCTAAATCTGTCATTTTGAATTTCTTACATAATACTATCTTTACTTTGTTAATCTTACTTGCTGTTTTGATCAGAATAATATTATTAACCCAAATTTCTAGATATATCATTTCTGAAGATATATATCAGATATGTATATATATATTGTAACATAGCGGATGCTTAACCTTGTAAGTACGTTGGATTTCTGTATCTTGAATTCTTGATCTTCTTTAACTCCGCGGAGTCCTCGGTATGCAGGGGTGGGTGAGTTCGAAGTGTATCTGCCCACAGGCTTACTAGTTCCTTTGCTTTCTCTTTGCTTTGAACTATTTCGATCTGAGGTTTATTCACTCGAAGATACTGGGTTATTTATACAAGTTTGCTAGCTATAAGGTGGCTAAGTAATGAGTCATTCTGCAAGTATCAGATCTTTCAACATCTGCTAGGATTCCACTGATTGCGAAGATTCTAACATCTCCTAAATCTTTGCAAATGTTAAAGTTTCTGCACTTTGCAGAATATGACTGCTATTTATAAGGCTAAACTATATAGGGAATCGGATTCAGGTACTGCAATCAAATGTCTAATTTCCTCTGATTCAGATTACTAATTCGGATTGACCATCACAACTTCCTCCTGAATAGGTGATTCGTCCTTGAAATATCCTATTCACTTGAACTCCCAGGCTTCTACGATTTGTATCTCCTTGTACTGCACAATTTGTGTTATTATATTCCTCCAGTGTTGCCTCTTGACATATCCAAACTCTCCTGGGGTTACTTCCCGGAAGTGGGCCAAGGCTGCTTCGTCATCCTTGAATAACTTGTGTACTCTTTTTGCAATCGTAATTTGAATGTAGGAGAGCTGACATTCCTTGATCCAGTCTTCTTTTCCCATCTTCGGTTTTGAATTCAGTAGCTGTCCCAACTTGAAGTATTCCTGGAACTCGGTTCGGTTCTGGTAGGCCTTGAAATGTGAGATCCATGATAAGTGCGTCTGCACTATACTCTGGATGCTGTCGAAGGATTCCTCCATCATTGGTGGCTCAGTGGAGCACCACTGTCTTTCTATAGCTCGCTGGGCCATGCTAGTGATCTTGAGGGCAGCAGCATTACTTCGTTGACTGGTCATGATACTTCTTAATTCGGTTTCGGTGAATGGTAGTAGGGATGATTGTGCCTGAAGTTTTTCGTAGCCAAAAGGTAGTCCCTTTTATATCTTGCACCAGGTAAGGTCCTTCCCACTTGGGCTCTAGTTTTTGTGACCATGAAGCTTCCACCATATTCCGATACACTAGGACTTTGTCTCCTATCTTGATAATCTCCAAGGGCTTGTGGGTCTTTTCTGCATTGTTCCATTGAAGTGTCTGCACCTTAATGATATAATCTTCAGCCTTCTTCCTGATTTGGTGTAGTTTCCGTATCTCCATGTCCACGCATTTCCAGACAGCATCTCCATTGGACGATAAGGTTTCTTGAGAACTTTCTTCTCCGAACAGCATTTCCCGAGGGGTGAAGTGGGTGCTTTGTGATTGAATATCCCAAAGAGCAGATAATGCTATTGGCAGATAGTGATCCCAATTTTCGTAATTATCACAGATCTTGGCGATAACATTCTTGAGTGTTTTGTTGGTTCTTTCTGCTTGTCCATTTCCTTGAGGATGGTATGCCGTGGTCCGAATATGCTGGATTCTGTATTTCTTGTAGAGGATTTCAAAGAACTGGTTCATGAATTCTGTTCCTCTGTCTGTGGTGACTTATACCGGGGTCTTGAATCGGCAGATGATTTCTTTGTGAAAGAAATCAGCAATTGACTGTGCATTGGCTTCCTTGAGAGGTCCCACCTCTATCCATTTTGTGAAGAGGTCCACAATGACAATGATATATCGGTTGCCAGTTAAGGTCAAGGGTAGAGGACCAATTACATCTATTGCAATGTGGGCGAATGGTACTGGTTCTATGTGCGCTGATCCTGGGGCTTGATTTTGTTGGTCTTGTTTTTGTTTCTGGCATTTGTCGCAGGTCTTGACAAATTGTCTGATATCTTCCTCCATTCCTGGCCACCACATTGTTCTTCTTGCTTTGTCGTATGTGTTTTTTCCTCCTAGATGGCCAAGTTCATGTATTGATTTCATTGTTTGTTCCTTCTTGTGATCGGGTATGACTAGTAGTTTTCCTTTCTTCAGTGTTTCTCCATTGGTTTCGAATTGTTTCCATGTCCTGCTGATAATTGTTTGTGTCCATTCTTCTAGATGTTGGGGCATCTTTCGCTGTCCCAGGTAGGTGATGATTCCGTAGTAGAGTTCCTTATTCATGATTGATTTGCTGGTTGGAGGTGTTTTGGAGTGTCCGTGAGAGGGCATCTGCATTGGCATTGGTTCTTCCTGGGTGGTGTACAATTGTTACATCATAGGCTTGTAACTTCATGATCCATCTGGCGTAGATTCCTTTGGGTTGTCCAGTAGTCAGTAGCCAGGTGAGGGCTGAGTGATCTGTCTGGATAGTGAAGTGTCTTCCAGCGAGGTAGTAGTGGAACTTTTCTACAGCCCAGATGACTGCAAGGCATTCCATCTTATAGGATTCGTATTTCTTTTCAGCTCCTCTGGTTCCTCGGCTCAGGTATGCAATGACATACTCTACTTTATCTTTCTTCTGGGCCAAGACTGCTCCAAGTCCTTGTGCGCTTACATCTGTCTGCAGAATAAATTCTTGAGTCCAATCGGGTCTTCTAAGAATGGGTGCCTGGGTCAGCCTGACCTTGAGTTCATCAAATGCTTTTTGTTGCCTGCCAGTCCATTGGAACTTGATATCCTTCTTGTTGAGTTCGTAAATTGGGCCTGCAATGTTGGAAAATCCTCTAATAAATCTGCGATAGTAGGAGGCGAGTCCCATGAAGGCTTGGGCTTCAGTGACTATAGTAGGTCTTGGATATGTTGCTACTGCCTGTATCTTGAGGGGGTCTGTGTGTGTTCCATCTCGGTTGATAACATGTCCAAGGTAAGAGATCTCGATTTCCGCAAACTTGCATTTCTTCGGTTTGATGTAAAGACCATGCATCCTCAACCTTTCTATCATCTGCTGGATGTGCTGCAGATGTTCCTCAGCTGTCTTGCTGTAGATGATTACGTCATCTACATAAACCATCATCCATCTCCCTATGTCATAGCAAAAGATTTTGTTCATCATTCGCTGGAAGCTTGCTGGTATATTACACATTCCAAATGGCATTCGCAGGTAGACATAGGTTCCGTCTGGGGTGATGAAAGCTGATTTCTCACTTGCTGCTTCTGTGAGGCCAATTTGATAGAATCCCGAGTATAAGTCCAAAGTGCTGTAGTACTGTGCCTCATCTCCCAGAGTTACGAGAATATCGCTGATAAGGGGTAGTGGTTGGCGATCCTTCTTGGTAATCGAGTTGAGCTTTCTATAATCAGTACAGAGTCTTGGTGCGAATTCTCCTGGCTTGCTTCCTTTCTTCGGGGCTAGTACGACTGGTGAAGCCCAAGGACTACTGGCTTCTTTGATGATACCAGCTTCTTCCATCTGCTTGATTTCTTCTCTGAGCCATTCGCGGTAGGCTGGCGGGATGGGTCTTGCTTTCTGATAGATTGGTTCGGTGTCTCCTGTATCCACATCATAGTAGTAGTGTGGGGTCTTTCCTTTGATATCCTTGAAATCTGTGGCAAGGACATCCTCGAATTCGTAAAGTATCTTCTTGAGTTCCTTCTTGAGTGGAAACTCATTCCCAATAGTGTAGCTGTGCTTGGTTGTGGTTTCCTCCTTCTTGTGATCTAATTCGGTGATTTTGGT